>BLSH010289408.1:452078-463633 GCA_018402905.1 Glandirana rugosa
CCCCCCCCCCCCCCCCACAAGTTCTCTTTGCTCACAAAGTGCCCCCTAACACATACAGCATCCTCTTATACCCCCCTCCAAAATCACTGCAAGTATTCTTCTTTGACATGTTGCCCCTTTCTCTAAATCCCCTTCCTATGCAACTGCATTCAGCTTCAGTGCAGACCTCAGGTCAGCATGTCCCATCCCATTAATGCTGTGTCCATTCTCCTCCCCCTCCTCCTGTCTGCGACATCCTAGCGGAGGTGGAGGGGGCTTCAGTCCGTGTGTTGGTGTGAGACAGGAGGAGGGAGAAAGGGGGAGAGACGGAGAGATGTGACCGCTGCCATACACAGTGATCGCAGCGTGTGTGGGATATGAAACATCCCGCACAAGCTGCAAGCCAGTCACCAGAGCCAAGTGCCGGAAGTGAAGATTACAAGCAGCGGTGTTAGAGCTCACCCTCCTCCACTACATCAGGCGCCGGCCCGGAAGTCTTTTGTGCTGTCTTGGGGCCCCCTTGAAGTGACAGAACGGCAGGGCCCCGTCGCAACTGCGACTGTTGCGACCGTGATCGTCCCGCCCATGAGTGCAAAGGAGGGATTTGGGGTCTTTCAGACCCCGATCCCTCCAAAAAGAGTACCTGTCACTGCCTATTACTGTCACAAGGGATGTTTACACTCCATGTGACAGCAATAAAAGTAAATAGATTTTTTTTTTTTTTAAAGGATAGTGTTAAATAAAAAGAAAATAAATAAGAATTTTTTTTTTTTTAAAGTGCCCCCGTCCCTGCGAGCTCGCACACCAAAGAAAACGCATGCATATGTTGCAAATGTAGATGTCGTTTAAATCACACGCATCGCCGTGATCGTTAGAGCGAGAGCAATAACTTTAGCAGAAGACCTCCTCTGTAACTCTAAACAGGTAACCGTTAAAAATTTTTAAACATTGCATATGCAGATTCTTAAGTAAGTAGATTGTCGCTATTCCACGAGTGCATGCAATTTGAAAGCATAACATGTTAGGTATCTATTTACATCATTTTTAACTTTACTGTTTTCTTATTTTTTAATCCTTCTTTAATTCTGTCCCTCTTTCCTCCTTATTTGTCCCTCATTTTGGTCTGATCCATATAGTTGTATATAAAATGCACTACTTATCTATAAAAAAAGTGTTTCACAGTGCTAAACCATCACCCAATTTCTAAATCACTGCATTTGTAAATTCCAAAATCCACTATAAAGGAATGGTAGTAGCAAAAAAGCACTTGTGGGTTTAACTAATCATTTTTTTTCATACAATTCTAGTTAAGGGAGTGTGGCAGTGTATTTGTCCAATGCCTACATACTTTTGCTAATAGGTATCCCTCATTCCCATCTCACAAAGTTGAGAGGTATAGGCTTCTCACAGTAAACAATCAATTGAAAATACCAAGCCACCTAGCTGTCTTGTCAGCAGCACCACAGCTCTCTTTGCTCTCACAGACCATGGGCTCTTCAGGCTCTGTAAGCCTTGGTTGCAGACCTTGCGGTTTGGGCCTACTCCTGGCCTCCTGATAGGGTTTTCCAGCCCCTCGAGCTTGTTCCCTCTAGAGGCTTTCAGGTTCCCTCCAGCCCCCTGTACCCACTAGCCTCCTCAGCTTTCTTGGCCTCCCAGACCTGCGTAGCTGTCCCAGTCCTTGGGTAAGGGATCCCCCCCACAAGGGATGCAGGAACTCCCAGCTCTCCTAACAGGGCTCTGTATTCAAATGGATCTCATTAGTTCTGTCTTATAACTACCCTCCACACCTGTGTACTCACACAGGCTGCAGGCATCTAGCAAAGCCTGGACACAGGATTGAGGGTTCCGCCCCACCCAGAATGTACAAACTACAGGCCCCGATCCAGGACTACCAAAACTGTAGAAAATTTAAAACAGCTTTATCCACTTACAATACAGATACTAGAGCAGGGTTTCTCAACTAGGGTTCCTCCAGAGGTTGCAAGGGGTTCCTTGAGCAATGGTCAACTTCTACCTCTCAGATAAATTCCCAATGACATCATTAGTCTTTTTAGCTATCTGTAAGGGGGTAATTCTTCCCAATGACCACAAGTGTAAGGAGCATTCTTCCCATTGACCATCACACTAATGTATCACGAGTTGTAGATTTTTAATTTTTAGCAGGGGTTCCCCGAGACAGATGAATTATTTCAAGGGTTCCTCTGTGTTGAAAAGGTTGAGAAAAGTTGTGCTAGAGCTTCTCAAACTGGACCTTTGGGAATCCTGTGTCATCTCTATATCAACTAAGGCTTCATGTACACATAGCCTATGATGGCTGCTGGCTGTGGAAAACGCAAAACGTGGCAAAATTGCAACGTGATTTTACAGTGATTTTACGGCCTGTGGTCAAAACGTTCCTATCCTGAATGCAATTTTTCAGGGAGGTTGAGGGAGATTCAACCTCATCTAACCGCAGCAGCTCCTAAATGATTGTAAAAGCCTATGTGTACATGGGCACAAACTCAAGTTTAGGAGATGTAGTGATCATAAAGCCTTACTCAACTCATACTGTAGCAGGGTCATCATACAATTAGCAAGTTGAAAACTTGCCAAAGGACATCTGGACCAGTCTTCTGCTCCTGAGACCATACTTTTCATTTCACCTGTTCTACGTGGAAAAGTCCTGATTTTCAGGATCACCTTGGGTCTTTGTAAAATTGGAGTGCATTTTCTAGATATGGGAATGGTCATGGATATGTAGGAGAGAACATGTGAGTTGAGGGAAATTCTTATGGTCTTGTAGAAATAGAAGGATAATGACACTTTTCTTAAAGGAAACCTGCACGGATGGATCATGTAGGCTAAAATAGCTTTTTTCAATACTTTTGGGTTGATGGAACAAATATGCAAATCAGTCCTGACTTCTCTCTGTTACCTGCTGCATGCTTTTTGTTAGGAGACACAAGCATCCAATGCTTTGAGGAGTGTCAGATACATTTGTTCATTGCTGCACATTCTTTCCTCCAACCCCTGGATTACTGCTGAGGTCACAGAGAGTGACACAGGCATCTCACACTCCCGGAAATGTTCAGTGCCAAAGAGGCTTTCCATAGTTGCAATGCTTGTAGTACAGAGAGGTAGGAGAAGCAGGCCACCGAAGAGGTGAGTATATTCTGTCTCTTATTTTAGGGGAATACCAGTTTTAAATCTTAAAGCACCTGTCATGGTCTTTTTAACCACTTGCCGACCAGCCACTGTACATATACGGTGGTAGGTTGGCTTGTTTGCACAAACCGACATACCTGTATGGCGGTCTGTGCATGTGATACTGCAGGCGTGTGCGTACTCCCGCGATCACGGTATACAGAGGCAGTACCGGGATCTGCCTATGTAAACAAGGCAGATACCCCCATTCTGATGGGATATAGCAGAGATCTGCTGTTCCCAATGATCGGGAACAGCGATCTTTGCGGTGTTCCAGGCAGCCCACCCCCCTACAATTAGAACACACCCAGGGAAATCAGTTAACCCATTGATCACCCCCTAGTGTTAACCCCTAGTGTTAATCAGTGCATTTTTTAGCACTGATCAATGCAATAATGTCACTGGTCCCCAAAAAGTGTCACTTGGGGTCAGATTTGTCCGCCGCAATGTTGCAGTCCTGCTAAAAATCGCAGATCGCCGCCATTACCAGTAAAAACATTTAAAAAAATAAAGGTCCATAAATCTATCCCATAGTTTGTAGATGCTATAACTTTTGCGCAACCCAATCAATATACGCTATTGCATTTTTTTTACCAAAAATATGTAGAAGAATATATATTGGCTTAAACTGATGAATAAATTTGTTTTTTATATATATATATATATTTGGATATGTATTATAGCAAAAGGACATTGTTTTTTTTTAAAATTGTCTGCCTTTTTTTGTTTATAGTGCAAAAAATAAAAACCGCATAGGTGATCAAATACCACCAAAAGAAAGCTATATTTGTGGGGAAAAAGGACATCAATTTTGTTTGGGTACAACATTGCATGACCCCGTATTTGTCAGTTAAAGTGAAGCAGAGCTGTATCGCAAAAAATGGCCTGGTCATTAAGGGAGTAAATCCTTCCGGGGCTGAAGTGGTTAAAACAGCGTTATCAAAAGTAGAAAAAAGCACAGGTCCTTACTAAATGACTGAATATTTGTCTGCATAGAGCAGATGTTAAAAGTATAACTAAAGGCAAAACTTTGTTTTAGTTTTGGACAAAGTATAGAAGGATTAGAACACCAGGTTTGTATTGCTGTCTGTGCCCTCATTAGAGAGATTAAGACTCTCTATTTCTCATGTTTACTGTTATCATCAAAAGTGAAAGCAAAAGAAAATCTTAAAGTGATATTATAGGTAAATAAAAAAAAAATCAACCATGTTATATTAATTGCTCTGTGTAATGGTTTTGCACAGAGCTTCTTGGGTCCCCCACCAGCGCTCCTGGTTCCTCCTCTTCTTCGAAAGCCCTCATAGCAAGCAGCTTGTTATGGGGGCAATTGTGAGTGCTCGCTCTCAAGCCCCACTCTGTATGTCTATAAGACACACAGAATGGGGCTCAGCCCTGCCCCCCTCTCCTCACTGGCTGTGATTGATAGCAGTGGAAGACAATGACTCTTAGCCAATGAACAGTCAGAGATCCGGGAGAGCAGCCACTCTCGTGCACATTGCTGGATTGTGATGGGGCTTGGGTAGAGATGGGAAGACCTGGAGCAAAAACTGAAATATATCTATGACATGGTATTCAAACTATACAACATGAAGATCTTAATAAAAGATTTCTGGGACCTGATGTAAAGTATTAAAATATTGTAAATTCTCTCAGCTGAAAACAAGCAAATACTGGAATACAATTCAAGTAACACTGTACTTATTGATGCAGATCGCAAACAAGAGAAATATACATTTTGGGCACTAGGGGGCACTGCAGGGGAAAGGCTCCAGTTTTGCTTGTAAATTGTTTTTTCTTTTCCTCCTCTCAGTAAAAAGGTGAGACAAACTAGAGTTTGGAAACATTTCCACAGTGCATTTTCTGCAGAGAGCAAACTTGCAATTTGCAAATATTATGAGAATAAATATTATTTCCCAAATGCTACAAGGATGACAAAACCCATCCTGGCATGCCAAAGGTGTCATACAGACATTAAAAAATACTTTATGGAATGAAATTATAAGGGCCAAAATGAAAGTGCAAGTAGCTTTTCTCTCTAGACTTCTCATTCTATATATATATATATATATATATATATATATATATATATATATATATATATACACATACACACAGTTGTGCTCATAAGTTTACATACCCTGGCAGAATTTATGATTTCTTGGCCATTTTTCAGAGAATATGAATGAGAACACAAAAACATTTCCTTCACTCATGGTTAGTGTTTGGCTGAAGCCATTTATTATCAATCAACCGTGTTTACTCTTTTTAAATTATAGTGACAACAGAAACTACCCAACTGACCCTGATCAAAGTTTACATACCCTGGTGATTTTGGCCTGATAACATGCACACAAGTTGACACAAAGGGTTTGGAATAGCTATTAAAGGTAACCATCCTCACCTGTGATCTGTTTGCTTGTAATTAGTGTGTGTGTATAAAAGGTCAATGGGTTTCTGGACTCCTGACAGACCCTTGCATCTTTCGGGATTCTGGGTCATGGGGAAAGCAAAATAATTGCCAAAGGATCTGCGGGAAAAGGTAGTTGAACTGTATAAAACAGGAAAGGGATTTAAATAGATATCCAAGGAATTGAGAATGCCAATCAGCAGTGTTCAAACTCTAATCAAGAAGTGAAAAATGAGGGGTTCTGTTGAAACCAAACCACGGTCATGTAGACCAACTAAAATTTCAGCCACAACTGCCAGGAAAATTATTTGGGATCCAAAGAAAAACCCACAAATAACTTCAGGTGAAATACAGGACTCTCTGAAAACATGTGGGGTGGCTGTTTCAAGATGCACAATAAGGAGGCACTTGAAGAAAGATGGGCTGCATGGTCAAGTCTCCAGAAGAAAGCCATTACTACACTAATGCCACAAAGTATCCCACTTACAATACACCAAACAGCACAGAGAGAAGCCTCAAACCTTCTGGCACAAAGTCATTTGGAGTGATGAGACCAAAATTAAGCTTTTCAGCCACAACCATAAATGCTACATTTCTAGAGGAGTCAACAAGGCCTATGATGAAAGGTACACTATTCCTATTGTGAAACATGGAGGTGGATCTCTGATGTTTTGGGGATGTGTGAGCAACAAAGGCACAGGAAATTTGGTCAAAATTGATGGCAAGATGAATGCAGTATGTTATTAAAAAATACTAGAGGAACATTTGCATTCATCAGCCAGGAAGTTGCGCATGGGACGTGCTTGGACACTCCAACATGACAATGATCTAAAACACAAGGCCAAGTCGACCTGTTAAAGAATAAAGTGAAGGTTCTGGAGTGGCCATCTCAGTCTCCTGACCTCAATATCATTGAGCCACTCTGGGGAGATCTCAAACGTTCAGCTCATGCAAGCAGCCCAAGAATTTCCAGGAACTGGAGCTTTTTGCCAAGAGGAAAGGGCAGCTTTACCACCTGAGAAGATAAAGAGCCTCATCCACAAATACCACAAAAGACTTCACACTGTCATTGATGTTAAAGGGGGCAATACACAGAGGATTTCACCCTTTTAAAAGTCAGCAGCTACAAAAAGTGTAGCTGCAGGCTTTTAATAAATGGATACTCACCTGTCCCATGCCCCAGCGATGCGGCCGCCCACTGCCTCGGTCCTCTTCCCCTCCTCCGTGTGGTGCATCACAAGTGTGGGCGCCCGGCTTTGGTTTCAAAGCCGGGTGCGCGCTGTGAATGGCTGGTGTATCTTCTGGGACCTGTGACGTGTCCCAGAAGATCGCTGGGGGGAGGGGGGGCAGGTGAACTTCCTTCCGGCTCCGCGGCATCAGGAGAGGAAGCGAGACCAGGGTCTACCTCCCCCCCCAAAAAAATGACATGCCAATTGTGTCATGTCAGGGGCTCACCTTCACTCAAAGCAGAAGTTCCACTTTTGGGTGGAACTCCGCTTTAAGAACTGGGGTATGTAAACTTTTGATCATGGTCATTTGGGTAGTTTCTGTTGTCATTATGAGTTAAAAAGAGTAAACAGAGTTGATTGATAATAAATGGCTTCAGCCAAATACTAACCATGAGTGAAATAAATGTTTTTGTGTTATCATTCATATTCTCTGAAAAATGGCCAAGAAATCACAAATTCTGCCAGGGTATGTACACTTATGAGCACAACTGTGTGTGTATATATATATATATATATATACACACACACACACAGTGTATACACTGCATTTCATTTTCCCAGTGTAATAAAATAACTTTCAATTTTTAAATCTACTCGACACCAATTTTTTTTTTTTTTTTTTCTGGAAAAAAAAAATTCTCATGGCTTCAAATTTTCCAGAAATTTGACATCTCTAGGCTTGGGTTCGGATTGGGGGGGTGTCTGTGGAGGGAGCTGCATATTAAAGGTTTTTTACCTTCATGCATAGAATGGATGAAGCTAAAAACAACCTTCAGCTTTTAGAAACAACAAGGGATTCTCTCATTTTAGAGGGATTTCCTCTCACTTCCCGTTTTGGCTATAGGACAAGTTAAGGGATATATCCCCAGTAGAACAGATAGCAAAAAAACTGACAAGGGTTATAACCCTTCTTTACTCTATCCAAAATAAAAAATAAAAAATATAATTAGTTCTACTTTAATGTGCTTTCCTATGAATTCTAGACATTTTTAGCTCTTTACAGAGTAATACAACCCTTCACATCAGTCTCTGTGTTCCAACAATCTGATGTTTGCACCCCACTCATGAATGCAAAGGGGCAATTTTTTGGAGAGAGTTAAAGGATAAGTTTACCTTTCATAACACGTTACCATAATCAGGGTGTAACATCTAACATGGTACGACCGGACCGGACCACTGATCCCCCCGTTGTGACAGCTAGTGGGGGATTTTCTCCCCCTGCTAGCTGTCACAATTTGAAAAACACACGGCTGAGTGGGGCTCCGCCTGCCCGGCCGCATCACTCATTCACAGACCTCTGTAAATGGAAAACGACAAGGTCCGGCAGCCTTTGCAGCTGTCAGCTTGTAATTTTCAATGAACTACCACTGCGCTGTGAAGCACTGTGGTAATTCAGCGAGTCATCCTATTAGGTTGTATCTGCTTACCCGTATGATATACAGGCACACAGATACACTGACAATTCTGCATGAGACCTGCATGGCACCAGCGGTTTGCTGATCGCTGGTGCAATACTTTAGAAGCTCCAGAAATAAAAAATAAAACATGCACATTTTTTTACCTGCAAAAAGATGTGCATTTATTTATTTTTGTTAACAGGTGAATTTATACTTTAATCCAGTGTGTTTTCGAATTGTGGGGAAAAGCAAAGCACCCAGAGGAAACCTATTCATGAACCTCTTCAGATACATTGTAAAACGACTACACGCAGGAAGTTTGCATGTGCATTTGAGGCAGCTAGTGGTATGTCTGTACTTTATGGATTGAGCATGATAAAAAAGACTATATCATTGATAGAGTGCTGGAATACTATCTTTCCAATATTGATAACATATAGGATAATTGCAATTCTTAGAATCATTGCACTTGGCAGTGCGGTGCATCAGTTCCAATTCCCGAGACACTTTCACCCCTGCCTGTGGCACACACTTGACGCGCCCACTTTCTGGGAGGTCACCCCCAGACCATGACTATTTTCTTGTATGGTACCTCCTGGGAGAGTCCTCTGCTCGGCTCCTGTGGGCAGCAATCGTCCACTCTTGAAGACTCTCCCCAAAATCCAATTTTTGAGTTATTGTGCAAGTGCAGTAACTCAAATAAGGGTGATGCTGTGATCTCGGGACACAACCTAAGACACTTCATCATCAGGACAGAGGTCTGAGATGCAGTTGGCTTCTATACACTGGTAAACTTTGCTTATACGGTTTTTCATTGTATGCTCTATTTGAATACATGGAGCTCCTGTGAACTTTGCCAACATTTCCTTTTCTGACAAACAATAGACTCCACTGTGTTTACTGTGTGTCAGGTTTATTTCAAGAAAAAGCATGTCTAATGTTATTTTATAACAAAGCTGCTTATGTCCACCCTTGGATACTTGCTTTTTAAGAATTGGCCAATTTGTGGATCTTCAGATTCCCTTGAGTTTTCCCAACATTTCTTTTTCTGACAAGAAAGCGTCTTTGCTTTGCCTACTGTGTGCTCTGACAGGACACTTCTAACTCATTAGGAAATGTAGCAAAGATAGCTGTGTATGCAGGATGGACAGCTTCACTGCATGACAGCATGATCTGCTCACACTTATATTGGCATTACACATGATTTCTGGATTTTTGCCTTATTTTTCTTCAATCTAAATTATAACTCTAATTTTTTAAGGCACTACACATTCATATTTTTGATTAAACTCAAAATCAATCTGAAATACAATAATTTCAGATAAATGATCATATTATTTAAAATATGAATTAAATATTTAAAAAGTCTCATGCAAATCTCACCTGAATAATATAGATGCAATTTATGTACTATTTCTGTACGAGGTTGTAATATGTTTTGATTGTGTCAAATTTGCAATAAAGTTGGACCACTTATGCATTTTCATGCTTTCATGTTGCAGGCAACATTTTTCAAAGAGCACTGCATAACATGATGTTAGTTGTACTGTAGTGCATTATTGAGGTGTGTTGGGGTTGCCATTTAAAATTAATGGCACTGCAGTGTATCAATGCATTACCACAGTGTGGGTGGTGTCAATAGGCCTTTATACAACAACTTCATTACAATAATTTCCAGCCTCTCCAATTGCTTCATTTTTATTGGAAAATGATTTTAGTGGTCAAACCATGCCCACACAGTTCAATGTTTCATAGAGCTAATCAAAATAAGAAAATGATTTTGATTATCCATAATAAGAGTGAATAATTTATGCTCTAGAATTATATACAGCATAGGCTAAGGGAGACAATAGGTATGCCAAAGCTTGCCTAAGCTCTGAAGTCAAGATGAACATATTGTCAGTTTGGAGACCTCTATGAAACACAGGATACATTTTTCTCAGAACAGTAGGATATGGCGATCCTGTACATAGGTTCATATTGCTTCAAAGTTGCAGCCAGAAATTAAGGCACAAAGCTTTGTGAATTTTACTATGCAGTTGGTCACCCCAGCTATCACTTATCACTGACACTTACTCTCACATTTATTCTATCACTCTCAATAACCTTAATATTTAAACCACCCCTAAAATGAACACACATATAGAAAATACCTGCATCTGTGTCCCATTTGAAGAGTTACCCTCACTTCCTATCCAATATAAAGTACTACATAGAAAGCCTTGTCATATCCAACCAGAGGTCAGTGTAAAAATGTACACACAAAAGTGAAGGAGTCACTACCTGTCCTATCAGTTCACTCAGTCCAAGGTTTAAATAAGAGACAGACACGCTGATTTGCAAAAGGAGTTGAGAATCTCCACACATTGAACTGTGACTCTTCAATTAAATTATCCAATCCTATGAAAAGCAAATTCCTGTCTGTACATGCTTGGATCATTGAAAAAACAGTCACATAAATATATATATACTGTATATATATATATATAGAGAGAGTAAAAAAACTAACAATCTGGATTGACTAAAGACTTGTCTCCTGTACCAGTCAAAGTTAAACATTTTCCTAGTGATAAATGCTGTCCTGCCGAAGAATATGGGAGGGTTCTTCCTAGTGTTCAGCCACGTACAATGCAGTACCAGCAGTGGTGGTTGATATTGCATTGTATATGACGACATACAGTAAGAGGAGAGGCAATAAGACCACACTAAATTAGCAGCCTCTCAATCTGTGACCATCCAGTGTAAAAATCCATCACATTCACTCAGTTTGTTCCCCCTGCTGCATCTCATCCTGTGACCGATAACTGTAGAGTAAAAATCCATCACTGTCTCACACAGATTAACAGTGATTTTCTTTCTCACCTTGTGACCGGCAATAACACAACACTATATTGGTGAGTAAGATTGGTGGTTGATAGCGTAAGACTGAAGACATGCTTCCACCTTCTTGCAGCTGACATATGAACTCATTCTACTAGTATGGTACTCTCATACAGACCAGGAAAGGCTGTGAAAAGCCAAAATTGACCAGGGCTCAGTGATTGTTTATTAATGGTAAAATGCACACTTGGATACACTTTTTCAGTGTGTTGTGACTTGTCAGGAATGTACTCATGCATACTTGTAAAGTTACAAAGAGGCTTGCTTTAAAGAAGACTCTTCCAAAATAAACCAGAACAATTATCATTGCAAGAACCTAGAGCAGTGGTTCTCAACCCCTCTAGTGTTGGGACCCCTCAATAAAATTTCCCAAGTTGTGGGGACCCCTAACAGTGAAATTATTTTCGTTGCTCCTTCATCTCTGTAGACAGGGGGGAGATACAGAGGTGGCTGTGGATGGGGGGGAATACAGAAGTGGCT
>BLSH010289408.1:463698-483511 GCA_018402905.1 Glandirana rugosa
GGGGGGGGGTACAGAGTAGGCTATGCACAGGGGGGGTACAGAGGTGGGTATGCATGGGGGGGTACAGAAATGGCTATGCACAGGGGAGGGGGTACAGAGGTGGCTATGCACAGGGGGGTACAGAGGTGGTTATGCACAGAGGGTGTACAGAGGTGGCTATGCACAGGGGGATACAGAGGTGGATATGCACAGGAGGGGGTACAGAGGTGGCTATGCACAGAAGGGGGTACAGAGGTGGCTAAGCATAGCAGGGGGTACAGAGGTGGCTATGCACAGGGGGGTACAGAGGTGGTTATGCACGTGGGGGGTACAGTGTTTTATAATACAATTGCAGCTATATGCCCTTAAGAGTGCTGCTTGGCTCTCAGATGACTCACTGCGTCTCTCCTCCTTGTCTGGCAATTGCAGCAAGCAGGCTGAGAATTACGTCAGTCAGGAGGGGAGGAGGAGAGACGCAATGAGTGCCGAGCTGTGCTCTTAAAGGCATATAGTGAGTTGCCGACGCCTGTGCATTGCAGCGAGACGTTGCGACCCCCTGGAAATTGGCAATCAACCCCCCAGTTGGTCGTGACCCACGGGTTGAGAACCGCTGACCTAGAGCATTGTCTAATCCAGCCTTTTTCAACCAGGGTGCCCAGACACCCTGGTGTGCCTTGAGGTTTCTTCAGGTGTGCCAAAAATTGTATACAAGCCAGCGGGTGGTTAAAGCTGCCTTTTAGTTATACTATGTCACAGGTTTCTATTGTGCACCATTACAACCTTCTAGATGCTGGCGTCCTACCAACCAATGGTGTCATAAGTTGATAAGGAAGATGTCAGTTGCCTGCATGGCATCCTTGTTTGACCCTCCCCTGCCTCTCTCCATCAGTGTTGGGGTCACATTAGCTGAGTGATGGAGAAAAACTGAGAGAGGAGAAACATTGGAATACTAGTCAGTACCAGTTGGCAAAAGTGTATTTGCTTTGGAAGAATAAATCACCTCTAACATTGGGCATCCTACTTGGACTTGTGGATGTTGCTGCATTATGTAAAACTATTAGAATCGTTTTTACATTTTAGAATGGGATGCCTCGAGACTGTCCATAATTTTTAAAGGGTGCCTTGAGTGAAAAAAGGTTGAGAAACACTGGTCTAGTCATTGTTTTGCTTGTACTTTTTAGGTTATTTTGCTGTAATGCAAAGAAGGAGAAACCCCTATAGTATAATAATGCGCCTTACTAAACAAGAATGTTGTACATACAAACTACTTACAATTGTGGTAAAACAATACAAGGCATACAGTGTATTACAAATATGTATACAACACACACATGCACACACTATCACGTCTTAGCAAATGAGCATTAACATTAGTCTGTATGCGATTGAAATACACTAAAAAAATTACTTAGCTTGTATTATAATTTGCTATTCCTGTAACAAACAGGATTCCAGGCTACTCAAGCGATTGTGGGAAACAAGGCTCTCTCTTGTAGTGTAGGTTTAGTGTAATTCCTAGTTGAAGTCCCTTCTTTGGTCTTCTGAGGTTCCCTCGAGCACAGACCTTCCTTGGTGTTATGGAGCCCCATTTCCTCCTACCCAGGCCTTCTTGGTGTTATGGAGCCCCCTCTCTTGTTAGTTCTTTTTGTCCCTTCGTGTCTTTCTGTCATTTTTATCCTAGTTCCTTCAAATTGGCTGTCATTGATGAAACTCTGATTGGTCCAAGCTGCACATTCATATTTTTCTTATGAAAGTGATTGGATGGGACTCAAGCCCACTTTACTCCCTTTACTATGATGCCTAACTAATATTTCTATCTAATAAAAATCTGTTGTTGATATTCATAGTTGTGGTATCCCTTGCAAGAATAAGTTGACTAAAGTGGTTGTATTCTATGCATTAAGATAAAAAACCTTCTGTGTGCAGCAGCCCCCCTCAGCCCCTCTAATACTTACCTGAGCCCATCTCAATCCAGCGATGCTGCACGAGTGCCTCGGGAGTCCAGGACTCTCCCTCCTGATTGGCTGAGACACATCAGCGGTGCCATTGGCTCCCGCTGCTGTCAATCAAAGTCAGTTAGTCAATGAGGAAAGAGGGGGACGGGGCCGAACCGTGGCTCTGTGTCTGAATGAACACACAGAGCTGCGGTTCGGCTCAGGTGCTCCCATAGCAAGCTGCTTGCTGTGGAGGCACTCAACAGGAGGGAGGGGCCAGGATCACTGACGAGGGACCAGAGAAGAGGAGAACAACCACTGCACAGAGGAGGTATAAAATGTTTGTTATTTTTAAAGAAAAAAAAATGAGACTTTAATATCGCTTTAAGTCTGCCATCACAGACAAGTTCTCTTGAGAGATAGGAGACAATTTTGGTAGAAAGTAAAGTCTGAAAAAATAAATCACAGATTTTTATGTATGCCTGAACAATCACCAAATATATACTATTATGTGATATATATATATATATATATATTGTATACAGTATATAAAACTTAACACAGCCGTGTAAGTTGCCTGCTCTTTTGCCTGCTCTTCTTCTTGACATCAATGGATACATCAGCACAGTGCAGGCATAACAGTTTGCTATGACCCTGCTTTACGTAGTTTTGTTGTAATAGTTCAATCGGTGCATAATAACAAAACTCTTCAGCTCTAATAGTAGATGAGTTGAATGAACTAATTTTAAGTTGAGATTGCCTAATCTTCAGTCATAATGTTCCACAGGGATTCTTGTAATACGTACCTCACTAGCTGCAAAGTGTACCATAGGGGACGTGAACCCCAACCTTAATTGTTCATGAAATATTCAGTGCTTCCTCCCATTTACAGGACAGTCACCACAACAACATCCCTTGGCTCGCAAGTCAGGATGCAGCACACTATTGTTTTTCTTGTGAAAAGGTTGACCCTATAGTTTAGGTAAAGGCTGCTTAGCATGTCAAAGGAATGCTTCATGATGGAAAAAAAATATTTATAAATAAATTACATTTAACCCATGCATTTCTGGAAAATTGCAAGATAATTAAAACCTCCAAAAAGACGAAATAAGTAACCAAATGTCTGCAGTGCAAAAATGTAAGTATCTAAAGTTGACTTAGCATTTTGCAACCCCCTATATAGAATACTGGGACAGGAAGGAGCAGAACTGAGAGTTAGTGAGGTTGTGCTGCTGACAAGAAACATGCTGATAGTATAAATTCTGTATAATAATAGTAAGAGTAAGCAGAGGGAGGATTTCATCAGTCTCCCGCTGCTCTTTTACAGTCCAATCAGCATTTAAGAGTTTAGAGAGTACATCCCAGATAGCAAGGATAACTTGCTACAAATTTGTGTTAGTGTTGAATTGTAAGTCTGCTACCTCTTTGCACATTTTCACTGGCAATTTGTACACTTGCAGAGCACTTGAAGCACAAATTCTAGTTGACACTTTTCCTATTTGTAGCAAATTAGAATGGCAAGTCTCTAGCAAGAGCAAAGTTCAGTGGTGAGTCTACAGCAAGAGCTCTGCAAGTCTACAGCATGAAAATTCAGCCACAGTGACCCCTGTGGTGAGATGACTATTGCACAACATAACTAAATCAGAACTTGCAGCAGACTTGCAGAATGTTTGCAAAGAAAGTTGATCTGGAGTCATGCAATGCGGACTTGCTCGATTGTGCAACAAACTTGTGAAGCCTGGCAAATCTAGCAATAGCTTAGCAAGTCATTTTCAAACTTGCAGCACAATTGCTTGCTATCTGGGTTTAATGTATTCCTAAAAAATGTTACTAAACCCACAACATTAAAATCAGTCTGTATATGCAGTAAAGCATGCTTGTTATACTCACCGTGGAACCTAAGGGGTTAATCCTCTGCATTGTGTAAAAAGGCAGTTTGATCCTGGCTTCTCTGATCCGCCCCTTCTTCCACTGTCTTCTGATAATTTTCTGATAACACAGAGTCTATGGAGTCAGACTGCACATGCTCAGTTTGGTGTGTACTGTTAGAGAGGTTTTTTTTGCTAGGTAGAGTGCATGTGATCAGCGTAGGGCCCATCAGCACTATCCAGACAGAAAGTCAGGAGTCTTATAGGACAGTCAGAAAACTCCTCCTACAAGCTTCACCAGTGCTTGGCTGAACACTGATAGAAGTCGCAAGACTGATCTAACTGCTGAGAGAAAAGGTATTTAGCAGTTTATATTTACTAAAATAATTGCATTTCCATGTTCTGTGTACTGTGGGAGACCAGTTATAGTGAATGCAGGGTCCTGGGTTTAGTAACACTTTAACTGTAATAGAGAAAGGGCCAAGCTAAAAATCCTTTGGCAGGTAGGGCCGCCCACTTGTATGTATTTAATCTGTGTATTTATATGTTTGTCTGAAGTTTAGACATATCATTTATGCTACTTTCACACTGGGGCAGGGAGGGGCGGTAGCAGTAAATCGCCGCTAATTAGCGGCGCATTTACCGTTATTATAGCGGCACTATGGTGCCACTATGCAGGCGAGAGCGGGGCGCTTTTAACCCCCAGGAAGGGGTTAACAAGGGGTTATAAGCGCCGCCGCTCAGGGCTTCCGAGGCAGTGTACAGCTGCTTCGGGAGTGCCGTCCATTGCTTTCAATGGAGAGGGCGGTGTAGGAGCGATGAATACACCACTCACTGCACCGCCCCAAAGCGGTTTGCAGGACTTTTCTTCCCATCCTGCAAGCACTCCGACTTTCACACTGGGGAGAATGGGGGGGGGGTTTCAGGCGCTGCACATGCGCTATTTTTAGCACCGCAGCGCCTGAAAAACACTTTGGTGTGAAAGGGGTCTTAACTTCACCACATGCTAGTAATGCTGTATTTTGTAGGCAAAATTAATTAGCTAAAATTTCCAGACAGAAAACCAGACCTTATTATCAGACAGGTTTTCATTCTAACAATAATTGAGAAATAAATTACAATTAATGAGAATTAAAGTCTTTTAATAAGTGAATAATTATTTCATGCAAAGCATTAACAATTATACACCTATGTAATATTTATTTATGTGAACTGCATATTTTGATAAGAAAATTATATCATTAGATATAATCACCAACATGTGAAAAAGCTTAGTCATTTTAGTGGATTGAATCTAATGTGTGCTATGTATTACTATAAACATGTTCCCGTTTATAGTTTCCAATGATACATGCACATGGAAGAGGAAGAAAGGATGCTGTGTGGTGCTGGATCACCTATCTTATGTAGACACCAAGAGAAGGTTCCCTTCACCCTTTGTCTGGAGCACAGGGACCTTAAAAAGGCTTGTGTCTCAGATCAGCTTAATGTGTAAGGAGGAAAAGGCCAAGCTAACCATGTAAGATAAATTAGGAATTTACACCCAACCTGTTTACCATACGGATTAGATATTTACTATATTTGTATGTAATCTTTTATAGCCCTGATAAAGGGCCAATCCTTTATTTTGGCTTTATATTAAACATCAATCTTTAATAAAAATAATTTTGGACCCTAAACAACTGGCTTGAGGTTTCATCCACAGCAGTTTTTAACAAGAACACATTGAGGGTGATTTATTAATACTAGAGTGTGCAAAATATGGTGCATCTGCGCATGATAGCCAATCACCTTCTAAATTCAGCTTGTTCAATTAAAGCAGTTGTCTACCCTTTAGAGGGATTTTTACCTACAGGTAAGCATATAATAAGGCATACCTGTAGGTAAAATGAATATCTCCTAAACCTGTAAGATTTAGGAGATATTCCCCCCTCCAAGCAGCTGCGGCATCATGTCCAGGCAAAGGCCCGGCGCATAGCACCGGACCTTGCCGGAAAGACGGGCTGCATGTTTATTTCAGGACATTGAGCGGCTAGATAACAAAGCCAGGATCAGCCAGTCCCAGAGCCTGCACTTTAATTCCACTGTAGCCATTTACAAATACATTTGTACTCACCAGTTCACTTTGACTAGGTAGGTCCTCTGACGAAATACTAAATGGAGGTTTTCCAAAGTAAAGACAACTGCTCAATTCTGATTAATGTAATTCCACAAAGGAGATGAGTCACTTCCCAGCAAACAGAGAACACAACAAATACGTACAGTAGGTTCAAGGGTACCAGGTCCTCCACAAAGCCAAGATGAAAGAAAAACACTTATAAATATTTAACAAATACATTATTTTGTCTATGTTTTCTTTGATTTGTATATAAAAAAAATATATTTTTTTTGGATTTTCTTATTTAGGTAGGAGCTCTTTAGCAAAGGGTACTTTTCTTTTTTATTTCATGTGTTAACAGAGGAAAAATAAGAAAATCTAAGCATATTTTGTCTTTTCCCTAAAATCATTTTATATGCACTTGTTAGCCACAGCTTTGGCATTGGCCCTTAACCTTGTAATGAACCTTGCTCTAATCCCAATCCTTGCTGTATATTTAGCCTCAATTTATTTTCTCAATTGCAGATAAAGCCTGGTACACACAGGCTGAATATTAGCCAGGCTTCTGTTGAATGGGCAGGCTGGAAAACTGGCATCTGATCAGCCAATGGTGTGTTCTGGCTGGGGGGCTCAGCGGGGAGATTGCTGTACTAACATTGAATAGTTAGTACATCAAGCTCCTCTCCTCTGTTTTTTTTTTTTTCATTCAGCCCACTGGGTTGAACAAAAAAAAAATTATATTGTGTATGAGGCTTAAGCAACACTGCTAGGTTACCTCCCAGCCCAAAGGATGTAACTGGACCATGTAAAAGTAATAAGAGGCTGATAAGGCCATCCCCCTGTTTTCTCCTCTTGCCAGCATGTTCCTTGTTAGCACATATGCATAGAAAATACCTGACTGGCCCCAAGCTTTGCCCCTTCCTCTCCTAGTTGAAGTGTCCAAGGTATAAAAAAGAGGCTGACATCAAATCAAAGTAGGGTATTTATGCTAGTTACAATACAAAATAATTTATTGATTTTCTTGTTATAAACATGTAATTTCACTTATTGTTAATTTATCATCTTTAAACTCTATTTAAGGCCTTTTGATACCTCTTGGGAGTTCTCTTGGTCAAATCTCTGTGCTTGTGCTGTTGGTTCTCCATATGTTTATGAATTGTTTATTTTTTTATGCTCTATGAAATGCAACAGGGGACACTGGAACAAGAGATGGGCAGGAAACCCGAACTCCCAAGTGGACAGAAACAAGGTTATGGCAAGGAGATTAGCTTGATAGTCTAAAGGTAGAGGTAGGCAACTTCAGCTGTTGTGCAACTACATGTCCTATGAGGCATTACAACAATGGCACCTACATACAGGCACGACTCCCAGAAGCAAAGGTATTGTGGGATCTATAGTTTCAACACAGCTGGAGTGCCAAGGTTGCCCACCCCTGGTCCAAGGCAAATACAAATCTATGGGCTGCCTCAACAAATGTCTTAGGTTTGTATCCCAGTTTTATATCTGAACCCAGTTAGGATTCCCCAGGAGAGCACACCCACATCTTGGCTTGCACCAGTTTTGCCAATGAGGTTATTTCATATACAATCAGACATTTAAATACAGTAATTTTACACATAGATAAAAGGTAGTGATTAAGTCTGTTTATTTTGTGTAGAAAGATTTACCTTTGTGACAGTGAGGTTGGCTTTTGGAGTGAACTCTAGCCACTCTTATTTATTACAAATGAGGAATGAGTAAATGTGAATTCTTATTATAACACTAAGAATTTCTAAACCACAATTTTTATTACTGGTCAAGTAATGAAGTACCAGACTGAATTTTCATGAAAATAATACACTAAAAGTAATTTTGAATATTTTGCTCATACATGCATAAAGATCATGACAACTACCATTGTTTTTTTATTTATTTTTTTGCACATTTAAAAAAAATCTTAGCAACTCCTATTACAAAGTAAATAGCCAAGTGATCCAATATCCTAGGCCTATCAATTGATAATACCACAAAAATTAAGTTAGAGACTACATTTCCCTACCAATGGACCACCAATTCCCTACAATATCTAGGCATTAAGCTAAATGCTTCAACAGGGGACTTATACAAAACCAATTTCCTCCCCTTATTGCCATAGTCCAACAGGAGATGTCACGTTTGAAAACATTTTATCTCTCCTGGTCTGGTAGGTTGGCTGAATACAAAATGCTGTTACTTCCCAAAATACTTTATTATTTTAGAATGTTACCCATTCTATTCCTGTCTCATTCTTTTCCCCTATGCAATCACTTCTATCCAAATGTATATGGGCGGATGGTAAAGTGCACTGCTCACACCGTATTTAAATGAAGCATTAGTCACCGAGGGGTATGGGCCTTCCAAATTTGAAAGACTATTATACAGCGTCCTTACTAGACCAACTTAGATATTGTTTTTTGCCAATGCATTTGAAACACTGGACCTCAGCAGAATGCGACTGGGTTGAGCCAGAGAAACGTAGTTCCCTAGTACTGATCGGTGGTTTCTTAAATCCACAGTATTCTCATACCCATCCGACCATCTCTGCAACATTTAATGCCTGGCAAGAATGTAATATTCCTTTGACTCATCTACAAAATGTGAAAAAATCCCTATGCACTTGTGATATTAAGTGTAAAGTGCACTGTCAAAACCAAATATATAAGTTAATCGACTTATATGCAAATACCAAATGTGTATGAATAGTTGGTAAAAAATTACAAAAAACTTGAAACAAACCAGTGAAACAAAGTCTGAAAAAAAAGAGTCCTGAAATAAAATATAATTCTGAGTGCAAAAAACTTTATTAGGTAGGTTCAAAAATGTGATTGTGTTACAAACAACCTTAATAATAAAGAATAAAAGTAAAAAATGAATCCATCTGTGAGTCAGCTGCCAGATCCAATGGGAATGTCCATCCAAAACACATTAAGAGTAAAAGTTCAATGTAAACAATTCCAAACATGTTTCATCAACAGGCAAAGGCATAAATAGATGGCAGCTTACCAGATCCAAAGATCATGAATAGGGAAAATTGTTATCATACTTACCCTAATTTTCCTTTCCTGGAGGCTCATCATGTCAGCCTACGTATGGGTCAGGTCCTCCCCTCTGAACCCCATAGGACAACCCACTAAATGAATAAAAGGAGGGCCCCCCTATACCCCTACGTTCCTAAACCACCTCGCGACGGAACATCAGGGCGGGAAACCCTAGGCTGACATGATGAGCCTCCAGGAAAGGAAAATTACGGTAAGTATGATAACAATTTTCCCTATTCCAGGAGCTCATCATGTCAGCCTACGTATGGGATCTAACTAGCATACAAAAAACAGGGCGGGAAAAAATAACCACACATCACTCCAACTCAATGGCCAGAAAACATGTATTATAATGGACAAAAAGAACGGAGGTCAGCACTGAATTGCCCAATGCCCAAGCCAGGCCGTACATTACATCTAGGCAATAATGAGCAATAAAAACTTTCGAATACTTGGATTACCAGGATTCTAGATGGGGGCTTTTGATCAATTTTAGGACTTACTGATAGATAGCCAGTTATTTGCCAGCTTGAAATTCTGCGTTCTCTGCAGATACGTTGAAAAAATGACCTAAATTGCATCCACTCTTGACCAATCTTCCTGTCCCGAAACTGCAGACAACGAAGGTTACACCACTTCTGAACTTATGAGAAAAAAGGTCCAACCTTTTGAAGAAAAGATGGAACTGGATTAAGAACCTCTGTCTTGAAAACTGCTCAAAATATGGAGACTTGGCTGAGAAAGCTTGGATTTTATCCGAGACACGACTAGTTGTTCATTAGTTATAAGGTTGCTTGTATGAAACCTGATCTTCTACACAATGAACCGTTAGAGCTGAAACGGTCGACAACTGGAACGAACTGTAGCCAAGCCCTTTGTCTAGGGCCGATTGCAAGAGCGCCAAGACCTCAATACGAGAGGAAGACTCAGGATTGCATTGAATAATCACTGCCACACCAAAGATCTTTTCCACATGCTATAGTACGTAGCATTAAAGATATCTTTCAAGATTCAAGAAGCTTCCACTGGACCTCTTCTGCTATGCCCACCTGGGCTAGCCGGCTTCTTAAAAATAACCAGGCTGTCTAATTAAGCCATATTGGGATGAAGCATGCTGTCTGAGTACCAGAGATTTCTGAAGTGCCATCCGCAGAGCTATCAACTGCCTCAATAGTGGAAATCATGAATGGATCAGGTTCAGGATTAGGGAAGTTTGAGAAACGTATACAGGCCAGAAAATCCAGCCATGGGACAGAGCATCATGACCACTGACTCTCGGATGGAAGAACACTAGCAGCTGAGCACTGACAGGAGCTGCCATTAAATCCACTTGTAGTGTGCCCCACTGAGCCAACAGTTATAGGAAACATCCATTTGTTTAGATCCAGAAAGTGTGTGCTCAAATAGTGTCTGCTCACATATTCTCCACCCTGGGAAGGTAAGAGACTGACAGGGACAACAGATTGCACTCCGGCAACCAAAAGATGTATGCTGCAATCTGTCCAAGGCTGCTTTCCTCCCTGATTCGACACATGCTACTGTCGGAATTCTCACAATGGTCTTGAAATAGTGCTGCAAAGATCAGTAATGTCTCCAATGCCCTCAACTCTAGAATGAGGAATCGTTCCCTTCAATCTTCCTTGAGCAAACTGGTTCTGGCAGTGAGCTTGACCCACTGCTGGAGTAAAGCTAGCTTAAAGTGTTTGAGATGCCATCGAGCCCAGGCCACTCTGGGGACTGCTGCATTCATCAATACCCTCATACAATGCCTTTCTGATATCAAATGATTTGTCTTTAGAGCACGGACCATCTTCTTCTGTGGAAGGAATACTTTCCCCACTGTCGTAGAGACACCCAGAAACAACCTCTGTGAGGGAACTAGCTGGCTCTTGCTGAAGATGAGCAACGAACAAAAGCTCTATAGCATCTCCAGGGCCCTCATCTGATGATTCAGAAGCCCCCTAAATTATTTCCACTGCTTTCCATCTAAAATGCATCTCATCAGCCTTAGAAAGGAGAAATGAAAAAGCAGACATAGGTCATCCTCCTACATATATTCTTCTTTGGAAGAGTCTGAAGGTTGGTCGACCTGAGAAAGCTATTGAGTCCAGTTACTGGCTTCAGAAGGAAAACTGGACCTTGCCAGAATAGATGACCCTTGCACAAGGCAAGTCCAAACAGCCCTTTTAGAGTGTCTTGATCTCATGCTTAATGCATTGTGACAATTGTGTCTATCACTTAATCCCCGACTGTCTGAGCAAAGCAGGATTCATAAAGTCATGTTCATGCACATCTTGGCAGAGCCTGAAGAGGGCTGCCTTTCCTTGAAAGCAGATGGGTACAGTCCCCTAACTTTTTTAGTAGTGCTGGTCTTTATACGTGGTTGGCATTTGCTTTCCTGCAGAAAAGAAGGCAAGCAGAAACATTGCGCTTGTTCAATGACTGTTAAGCAGCAGTGCAGTGCTTCCTCCATACAGAAGCTCAGTAAACCAGTAATAAGGAAAATGTCCACTCCAGCCATGATATTGCACTGCTTCCACATTGCGAGTGATTTACACTCATATGCCGCCCCAGAGACCAGCAGAGGGGCTCCCTGATAGATCATGCATTTAGCATGTGAGCACAGGGACCACGTCCCAGTGGAACAGGATGGACAGCCCAAAGTTTATTCAGGCTAGGTAGGAGACATGTGCCAATTTCCTGGACCTGGTCCCTTCCCGGGTGTATGGGAACAACTCCTTTAGACTGTATTTACATGTTTACTGAATATGACAACCTGTTAGGTGTCGTCATCTGGTCTTTGCTTGCTTCAACCAACAAGATTCACACAGTTCTATTCCATCTGCATCACGTTAGCGTGTATTGCTCACATGCACGTGACAACCTATTCGTGTTGATATCTCTGTCCTTGACTGCTTGAAGCAGCAGGATTCATAGTCACGTTCATTTGTATCTTCTCTTTGAGGAGATTGAAGCTGATCGTTTGCCTGGGAAGCCCCCGAGACTGCATATTGCCAGAATAGGCCACCCCTCATTGGGACAGTGGACACATTCCTTAGAGTGTATTGACCACAGTCTTAATGAATGTCACAACCTGTTAGCTGCCATCATCTTTATTCTTGGTTGCTTGAACAAAGCAGTATTCTTGCAGTCATGTTTATCCTTAATCGCTATTAGTAAGCAGCTGAATAGGATTGGTTTGCCTGGAAAAAAGGCTTGGAGACCGTTCAATGTCGGAACAGGTAACCCCTTCACAGAGCGATTGTAAACATGCCTCTAGAGTGTATAGACCATGTGCTTAAACAAATGTGACAGCCTGTTAAGTGTTGCCATCCCTACTCTTGTCTGCTTGAACCAACAGGCTTCATACATCACATTCATGTGTATCCTCTCTTGGAAGAATCTGGAGAGAGTTGATTTTCCCACAATGTGAGTGAAAACAACCCCTTTAGGCTCAGTTTCCACTAGTGCAACTTGTCAAGCGACTTTGGACACAGTCGCATGACAAGTCACAATCCATTGATCTCAATGGCACCCGTTCCCATCTGTGCGACTTTGAAATCTGCGACTTTGAAAAGGTACCTGTACCACTTTGATGCGACTTTGGAATCACACCAGCGGAAATGTAGCCCAAGATATATAGGTGTCGTCAAGGAACATACAGTGCTTTGCCTGCCAAGGCATGAGTGGCACAGGACCAGCTTAAGGCCGTGCTTGATGCCTGTCAACTGGAGGGACTAAGAGCTGGTTCACACTACAGTGATCCGACTTGTGGGGATGACCTCAGCGTGGCCTGCAAACGACCCCTGTAATAGAAGTCAATGCATGTCGCCTGAAGTCACCCCAAAAGTCGTACAGGAACCTTTTTCCAAGTCGGAGCGACCTAAGTCACTCCTATTAGAACGGTTCCATTGAATTGCATGGAGGCGACCCGTCAGGCGACTCAAGTCGCGGCAAAAAAAGCCATAGTTCATTTCTCATACACCTGAAAGAAAAACTACTTGAACGGTGCCCCTTACCTCCTTAGCAAGGCCTGGCTACCAGGAAGAGTTGATGCTCATGGCTTAGCAATATAAGCAAATGGCTTTCAGCAAGCTGGCAGAAAGACAAGGTAACCATACATAGTCTTACTGCAAAGGACCTCTTGACCTCACTTAATCTGATAAACAGGATACTAAGCAAGAGTCATTCGACAAATATATCAAAAGTTACGCAACTACTTCAAATGAGATCCCTGAGGCTTGATAAAGCATTTCAAAACAAACAGTTTTCCTGCAGTAGGAATTAGCTGGTTAGGCAATAATCCTCTAAGGGGTTAACCACAGCTAAGGGTAGCTACACAGTAGGTTCTAGACCTGACATTAGTACCAGGTGCTTAATGAAACAAACTCAACTATGCCAGAAGCAGGACAAGTATAAAAAAAGCTTGTTCAAGACAGAAAAATGGCAGGATCACAATAATATTCAGCAAAGCTTACTTATAGCTAGTACAGATTTTTTTTTTTTTTTTAAAGTAGAGTGAGGCTGGCCATACACTACACCAGGGATAAGCAATTAGCGGACCTCCAGCTGTTGAAAAACTACAAGTCCCATCATGCCTCTGCCTCTGGGTGCCATGCTTGTGGCTGTCAGAGTCCTGCTATGCCTCATGGGACTTGTAGTTCTGCAACATCTGGAGGTCCGCTAATTGCATATCCCTGCACTACACATTTCTCCAACCTCTCCCAGATCCACCTTCAACCATGCAGTGCAAGGGTGTGCCTGATTGCACACAAATTACATGGGTTATGTTTGATCTCACACTACATGGTTTTGGTAACATAAGGGAAGCCGAACAAGAACTGCACAGTGCAAGGCCAGTCCCCCACCCCAGTTTGCAACATCTGCCCTTTATTGTTTCAATGCACTCAGCAGAAATAGTTGTTTGGTGTATATTTTCGTACCTGTAAAAGTATCACAAAGGCACAAAAATGCACTAAGTGGGTTCATCTACCAAAGGAAACACAAACAAGGGTTGAGGGAGACCCAGCTCAACAACACAACTATTTGACTTACCCTAATAAACACAGTCACCAATGAGGTTCTCTAGTGGGCAACCCCCTTTTGTTTGTCTAATTTAGTGAACTTTCACATAGCAAAGGAATTTTCACTAAGCTTAATGGATGAAAATTTACTTTAACCACTTCCCACCTGCCCACAGTAGTTTTACGCAAGCGGCAGCTATAGGCCAAGTGATGTATGTGCACTGTAGTGCAGCGCAAGGCTCCCGTGACCTCTGTGTCCACCTCAAGAAATGAGATAGGCCATTAGTACATCAGGTTTGATTCATTTTCAAATATATATACCATAGTTTGTAGATGTTATTACTTTCACACAAACCAATAATGATCACTCATTGAGATTTTTTTTCCAAGGTAATGTAGCAGAATACATTTTGGCCCAAAATTTATGAAGAAATTTGATTTTTATTGGATATGTTTTAAATAGAAAGTAGAAAATATTGTTTTGTTCTTGTTCCCAACATTATTATTTATTTATTATTATATAAAAAATACAAACTAATAAAAATCCCAGTGGTAATCAAATACCACCAAAAGAAAGCTCTATTTCTGTGAAATTTTTTTTATAAGTTTTATTTGCATACAGTGTTGCATGACCAAGCCAGTTAGAGTAGCACGTTGTTGAATAGCAAAAAATTGCCTGGTAATGAAGGCGTTAAAACCTGCTAGAGATCAAGTGGTTAACAACAGTATTTCTACTTTCACATGATTGGATGATGGAAGTCGGGAAAGCTTCAGAAAATATTGTTTTGTTCTTTTTCCCAAAATTATTATTTATTTATTATTATATAGCAAAAAAAATAAAAAAAAACCCAGTGGTAATCAAATACCACCAAAAGAAAGCTCTATTTGTGTGAAAAAAATGATATACTGTAAGTTTTATTTGCATACACTATTGCATGACCAAGTCAGTTAGAGTAGCACGTTGTTGAATAGCAAAAAATTGCCTGGTAACGAAGGCATTAAAACCTGCTGGAGATCAAGTGGTTAACAACGGTATTTCTACTTTCACATGATTGGATGATGGAAGTCGGGAAAGCTTCACCTCATTTACTAAGTTATAGGAAAATTCCCTTGAAAAGTGAAAATTCATTTTGCTAAGCGAACAGCCTAATGCCTCAAGACTATTAAGTATTTCATTGCTAAGGCTGGTCATAAATATATTTTTGCTTTAATTTTAGCCTTTACAGCATGGAAGAAGAAATCTCCCACTGCAGCTATTGTACACCCAAGCAGCAGCTAAATCTAATTGGATGCAGCCACTATTCAGCTGAAAGTTTTCCAGCAGGCTTCATCAACAAAAGTTTAAATGATTAACTTCTGTGGAACAGAGCAATTCCAGTAGGACCAGCCACTGAGCGAATATTGGCTGACAAAATTTGCTATGGTCAGTGCACGCCTATGTTCTTACCATGGTGAATTTGTAGAGTAAAGGCCCCTACACTGCGAATTTCGGACGGGAATTTTCGTTCGACGGCCTGTTGTCTGAAATTCTTATGCTCCTTTCGACAGCTGCTTTTGGTTTTTCGTCAGAAAAAAAACTGGATGTGCAGACTAAACTAACATTTTTGTCGTACGACAACTCAACGTTCGATTTTTGTTCTGTTAGTACGGTTTTCATACGAAAAGAATTGTATGACCGAGACTACGCATGATTACAAACGAAAACAAGTTGCAAAAATGTTCAAAACACTACGTCACTTCTGACGTGGAGTTCGGTCATACGAAAATGTTCATATTGTTAGTACGCTCTTCACTTTCAACACGAGACAGGCATTCAACAAAAAAACGGACGTTCTGTCATCCGAAAATCGGATCGTCTGTACAAAATGTCCCTTGAATTTGTTTTTTGCATGGCCTCAAATCACCCTTATTTTCAAAACTTTTACTCTTTTCCCTGACTTGTTGTAGCAGACCCAGTAGTATGCCCTGCTGCAACATACATACTGTATGTAGAAACAATACCAAAGAGAATACTCATCAAGCATTGGATTAAAATACAAAGTTCCATACAAGGAACCTGATGTAACATTTCCTTTAAAGAGTTAGGCTAAAATGAAAATTCTCTAAATAAATTCAGCTCCCTAACTGCATAAACAAGCTTTGCCTGTTTACATTTCAAGCCGTTCGTGATCTTTTTAACTACTAATTCTGCCATTTTTCATGCCAATACCTCATTTCCTGGAAAGGGCTGACAATGCTGCAAGACTGCTGCTAAAAATCCTAAATCTGTTTTTATAAGGGAGGGAATTGACTTAAAAATGGAATATGGTCAACGTTTTTTGACCAAACTTGGCTAGTTGGTTACAGAAGTTCATTTTTGCTCTCCTGTGACCCAGAGTCAGCTGAAAGCAAGCTATTGCCCGCTATAAGCTTACATGGCAGAGTTGCTCCAGGCTTAAGAAGGATCCCAGCATTATTGTCAGGAGCCACCCAGCAGCCTCATTAACAGCTGGCTCCGCCTCTCAGCACTCAGGAAAACCACCCTGAGAAATGCCATATAGCCATTGCGGGAGTACATTAAGATTGGACATGGCTGCAAAGAGGCTGGTGGGAGATCAACAGCAGATGAAACAACAGATGTAAAAGGTGAAAACAAGTACTTAATTGCCATTGGGTGATTGTCAAGCTTTTCACCTGCCAAACATCGCTGATGAGATAAATAAAAAACATGAAGCAAAGCAAGGTGAATGCATTATGTTTTTTGTGTGTACTGGAGGCTTCTATGTTAGTTAACAGGCATCAGCTTTGCAAAGTGTTTGGAAACTTTCGCTAACACAAAGTAAATGCCTGTTCTTTACGCCCATTTGAATGAAGCCCAATGGCAAGCAATTAGGTGCTTGTAGCTGTAACTTCTCATATCAGTTTTGAATAGAATGTCTCTTTACTTTGCTTTTCTGTGATTGTACAAGTGCGCCCATGCGATTTGACAGGTGCCTACACCTTAGCAATGTATGTGGTATAATGAACCAACTTGGATCTGCTATTTTGTTTGACTTGCTGTGGTTGGCTGAACTTATTTTATTGTGCACCATCATTTGGAGTAGTCTTTTTTTTTCTATTAGCTCCGGATAATTGTATTTTTTTTTTCTTTGGGACTTTTCCTTCCAGGATAACTGGAACACAGAGAACATGTCCTTGTCAGCTTATGATTTGATTTACTCACCTACTCTGACACTATTGTAATTATAGATCATACTTTGTTGCTATATTTCTTTTCCACAAAACTAACTATTCAGCTGAAGACTTTGCAGAATTCCTTCATAGAAAATAATGAAATAAAGCTTCTGTCTGATGCATTAGGTAGCATTGGTTTATATATTATTTTTATATGTTGTAGGGTTATATATTCAAGGTTGAACTGCAAATACAGGAACATCTATACAATGCTACTACATATTTCTGAAATATGGCTCAGTAGTCACAGAGGTGGACGACGTTTGACCAAACAAAAGCCATAATGGTAAACTGAAGAAAGAATTAACTATTCTTGTATGAATATGTACATGGCTAGATTAATATATTTTATCTCATTGTTTCCATGAGTAACAAATCAAATGCACTGACCTTAAATAAACTGTCGCTGCTTGTTGCTCTGAATGGAGATGTAATGGAAAACTGTGGTAATAATGATTTATATTAGATGAAAAAGTTGTATATGTACAGTAGAGGTGCGTGATGTAGTATTTTTTCATACAGTAGAAAAGTGGTAGGCAAAGATAAATTATATGTGGTAACATAGAAATATTACAGTGACGCCAAACTCTGGCTTAACAAAAAATAATTATATTCAAGTCATCTTAATTCAAAACCTTCTGCTCCTCTCAGGCACCTCCAGATCTCCAGATTCCTTTTTTTTTTTTGCTGCTGTGATTCGACTTCCTGGTAGAGGTTGGCTACGTTAGTCTCCCTGGTCTCACTGTATGTAGGAATGTAGCCACCCTCTCTTGCTCACTCCTGAGATGGAGGTAGAGGTTGGCTACGTTGGTCTCACTGTATGTAGGAATGTAGCCACCCTCTCTTGCTCACTCCTGAGATGGAGGTAAAGGTTGGCTACGTTGGTCTCACTGTATGTAGGAATGTAGCACCCTCTCTTGCTCACTCCTGAGATGGAGGTAAAGGTTGGCTACATTTGTCTCAATGGTCTCACTATATGTAGGAATGTAGCCACCCTCTCTTGTTCACTCCAGAGATGGAGGTAAAGGTTGGCTACGTTGGTCTCACTGTATGTAGGAATGTAGCACCCTCTCTTGCTCACTCCTGAGATGGAGGTAGAGGTTGGCTACGCTGGTCTCACTGTATGTAGGAATGTAGCCACCCTCTCTTGCTCACTCCTGAGATGGAGGTTGTAAGGGCAATTATAATACCTTGTATGCATTATATTTTGCCTGTGCTAATAAGCGCACTTTTCAGCTCTTTTGCATAATGCATTTGAGTGCACTCGTGTTAAAGCAAGTACAGACACAGATAGCTTTTCTCACATCACAGCTCACCGGGGTTGTCCTGCGTGGCTGACCTTTTAGACTTTATTTATACGAATCAAACAGGGATAACAATAGGACTTGATGGCTTCACAATCAGCCAATCAGCCTCCAAGGCACAGTCACATGACATGAGCTCAATACAAAACCACCAACCAATGACACACTTGTTTATATTCAAACTATACAATAGGAGAGACGTGCATGCATGGGATCCGGCCGGCCTGTATGAGAAACAGCTGTCTCCATATGACAATGGAAGCCATGTGGAGACATGGCTTCCATTGAAACCTAAAGCACTATCCCACAGAGGCCCTCCAAGCAAAATGCCATCTATGCAAACCTCGAACTGCCATTCTAATGAACCACTATCAAATACAGCTCTATGAACTATACTCCATGGCGATTATACTACAGGGTGGGCCATTTATATGGATACACCTTAATAAAATGGGAATGGTATTTTGGGGCAGACCGCGCTAAACACTCAGTACTACTTGGTAAGGTGAGCTGCCATACACTGACCAAACAAAATCATAAAGTAATAAAAGTAAAGATTATAGCGCTCAACCTTAGGAGTATAGATATAGCCCACTTTAGGGAAAGGGAAAGGAGCCCTAAGACGAAGTGTTTTGACACGAAACGCGTCGGGCCCTGCTGACCCTTGATCGCTGTTTTTACCAATGATATTTTACCTGTCTATAAGCTTATAGAAATTTTATTAAATAAAAGCCATACCTCTTGATTGAGGCTTTTTCACGCGATGGGAGTCCCTTGTTATTTTATTTTTATCTGAAAACCACTTTGACCACTGGACCACCTGAACCATTGGGAGAATCCTGAGGCAGTTGAGCATCTCCACGAACAAGGGTCCAGCGCAGTGTGATAGGAGAAGGAAGTCCCCGTGGACACACCTGGAGGTTCCCCCCTCCACTCCTCCCCGACCCTGCAGTGAACCAGGAGGCAGGCAGAACAAGCACCTCTACGAGTTGACGGAGTCCTAAGAGGGTTACCAAGTCCACCAGGTCACCAGTTTCACCAAAAGTCTATTTTTATTTTATTGTTCCCTGAGGGTAGCGCACTTTTTCGGAGTTAGTTCTCCATACCGAAAATAAATTATTTTAAAGATATTCGAATATCTGTCCATTTTATAGTAACCATTTTTGTCGCTAGTTCCCAGTCGTCCCGGGCTGCGCAAAGCACAGTTTTGTGAAGCAGAATCCCGAGGAAAGGGAAAGGGATTTCACCCGATATAGATATGAGGATTCCAACTCGCGATATTAGAAATGAAAATAATGAAATACTAAAACAAACCAGTCACATACCGTCGAGTGGAA
>BLSH010289408.1:504000-516939 GCA_018402905.1 Glandirana rugosa
TCTGATCGCTGAATAAATGTCATTGGTCCCAAAAATGTGTAAAAAATGTCCGACATTTCCGCCCCAATATCGCAGTCCCGATAAAAATCGCAGATCGCCGCCATTACTAGTAATAAAAAAATAATAATAAAAACTCCATAAATCAATTCCCAGTTTGTAGACGCGATAACTTTTGCGCAAACCAATCAATATACGCCGATTGCGATTTTTTTTTTTACCAAAAATATGTAGAAGAATAAATATCGGCCAAAACTGATGAATAATTTTTTTAATGGATTTGTACTTTAGCAAAAAGTAAAAAATATTGTTCTTTTTTGCAAAATTGTCGCTCATTTTTTGTTTATAGCGGCGATCAGAAATGACGCAGAGGGGATCAAATACCACCAAAAGAAAGCTCTATTTGTGGAAAAAAAAGGACGCAAATTTTATTTGGGTACAACGTCGCACGACCGCGCAATTGTCATTCAAAATGCGACAGCGCTGAAAGCCAAAAATTGGTCTGGGCAGGAGGGGGGTTTAAGTGCCCGGTAAGGAAGGGGTTAAATGCAACCTTTTTTTTTTTTTTTTTACCAATAAAACTGTCTGCCCCCTGGTGGCCAAAATGCGAATCGCCGTTTATTTACGGCGATTCGCGCCCAGCTCCCCGACTGCCGTCGTGAAAGGACGGCGCGCGGTCGGGATGCAGTTAAATAAACCAGGACGAGAGCAAGGGCTTGCTTTGCCCTGGGACTCTGAGAGCGATCAGCCAGAAAGAGCTGACACACAGAGCTTTGGCTTGTGGACTAAAGAGAAAGGTTTGCACTACGTTTGTTTGTGGGTGTCTGGGAGTAGCCCTACACTGCTCAGAGAGGTATGCTGAGATGTATAGTTAGAGCCTGAATGGCAAGGATTTATTTTATGTTTTGTTTATTTTAAATGCAACCTTTTTTTTTTTTTTTTACCAATAAAACTGTCTGCAAGCCAGATTTGAAGAAACTGCTGTCTCAACTGCCTTTTTCCAAGGAAATGTGAACCCCACTAGAGCTAATTCCTCACACATGGTGGACTCGGTGGGCAGATTCCTAAAAAAAAAAAATGTTGAAGACCCTGCTACAAGCCTCTGCGGCTCAGTGGGAAACCAACCACCAAGTCGCATAGTACATTGCAATGCAGCAGGAAGCGAACCGTCAGGCCGTGGCGACTCAGCAGGAGGAAAATTGCAGGCAGCATGAGGCGAGTCGCCAGGCCATTGCAGCCCAACAGGAGATGAATCGCCAGTTTACGGAGGCCCTGCTGGAATTAAAGAAGGGGTCTGCAAGTCCTGTGCCAGTGGTACAAAAGATGATACGTGCCAGCTACTACCTGCAGAAGATGACCCCTGATGATGTGGAGGCATACCTCACGACTTTTGAGAGAATCGCTATGCAGGAAGGATGGCAAAAAGGTCAATGGTCGGGACTGTTAGCAATTAAAAAACAGAATGGTGCCAGTATCATGGGAACTGTGGGGTACCAGAGTGATTAGTCATTTAAACTAATCAAAACAGTCCATCAAAGTGTCCATAATATATCCAGTAAAGCGAACTGACACACAGGGGCAGCAACCTGGAGAGTAGAAGCAGCTCTGGAAGGCATATATAAATGAAACAGGGTCTGCCAGGCCTAAGTGCAGTATGCCATCAAGATGAAATTTATTAAAAAAAGCCAAATGAATACTCACAAAGGAAGGTTAAAAACATGTGAATCAATCTTGGAAAGTTCAGGTCCAAAAGGCTGTGTCACTCACTCCTCGGCCATGGTAAGGCTAGATGTAATGGCCCCGTGGATACAGGTGATGGAAAGGACTGATCGGTTGGCCGTCTGCAGTACTGGCATGGATACAGCCGTGGAATGCACAGGGCTCTGAAACCTGGAAGTCCGAAGGTTCCGGAAGTCATGTCAGCGATGATGCTGGCCAATAGGGTGACGGGTTTCAATGTTTCAAAGCATTTTCCTCAGATCCATTCCACTATAGACATAGAGTCCTGCAGTATCTTTCCTCTGAAGCACGATACACGTTCAGAGGCTACTGACAGGCAGTGAGGAAGTCATTTTCAGAAGCTTTTCAGCTATACTATAATATCTTTTTGAATGCTGTATACTTTTTTGGTAAATGAAAAGGTGGGAAGCACAATAACACTTTAGTTAATAAATAAGATGATATACAGTATCTCACAAAAGTGATTACACCCCTCACATTTTTGTAAATATTTTATTCTATCTTTTCATGTGACAACACTGAAGCGATTACACTTTGATACAATGTAAATTAGTGAGTGTACAGCTTTTATAACAGTGTACATTTGCTGTCCCCTCAAAATAACTCAACACACAGCCATTAACGTCTAAACCACTGGCAAAAAAGTGAGTACACCCCTAAGTGAAAATGTTGAAATTGGGCCCAAAGTATCAATATTTTGTGTGGCCACCATTATTTTCCAGCACTGCCGTAACCCTCTTGGGCATGGAGTTCACCAGAGCTTCACAGGTTGCCACTGGAGTCCTCCTCAACTCCTCCATGATAACATCATGGAACTGGTGAATGTTATAGACCTTGCACTCCTCCACCATCCGTTTGAGGATGCCTCAAAGGGGTTTAGGTCTGGAGACATGCTTGGCCAGTCTATCAACTTTACCTTCAGCTTCTTTAGCAAGGCAGTGGTTGTCTTGGAGATGTGTTTGGGGTCATTATCATGCTGGAATACTGCCCTGTGGCCCAGTCTCTGAAGGGAGGGGACCATGCTCTGCTTCAGTATGTCACAGTACATGTTGGCATTCATGGTTCCCTCAATGAACTGTAGCTCCCCAGTGCTGGCAGCAGTCATGCAGCCCCAGAATATGACACTCCAACCACCATGCTTGACTGTAGGCAAGACACACTTGTCTTTGCATTCCTCACCTGGTTGCGGCCACACACGATTGACACCATCTGAACCAAATAAGTTCATCTTGGTCTCATCAGACCACAGGACATGGTTCCAGTAATCCATGTCCTTAGTCTGCTTGTCTTCAGCAAATTGTTTGCGGGCTTTCTTGTGCATCATCTTTAGAAGAGGCCACCGTCTGGGAAGACAGCCATACAGACCAATTTGATGCAGTGTGTGGCATATAGTCTAAGCACTGACAGGCTGACCCCCCACCCCTTCAAACTCTGCAGCAATGCTGGCATCACACATATGTCTATTTCCCAAAACAACTGGATATGATGCTGAGCACGTGCACTCAACTTCTCAACACTATTACCCTTGGTGATTTCAACATCCTCACCAATGTTAACAGCCAAGCTGCATCCCAACTTTTCAACTTAACCTCCTTTGACCTTACATAATGGACACAGTCCCCCCACTCACTCTGCTGACCTTGTCTTCTCCCATCTTTGCACCCCCTACAACCTCACCAACACCCCCTTTCCTCTTTCTGACCACAACCTCATCACTTTCATATTGTGCTTGTCTCCAACCACCTGTCCCACCAAGCAGATAACAATTACCCGCAGAAACCTTCGGCACTTTATTCCTTCTCCTTTCTACTCTGCAACTGACTACCTCCATGACAAAATCTCAGCCCTATCTTGCCCTAACCTGGCCACCTCTATCTGCAACAGTTCACTTTCATCCTCACTTGGTTCTCTTGCTCCTCTCACTTCACAAAATGTCAGGCCCAGACCATTACAACTTTGGCAGACCAACGACATCAGAAACCTTAAGAGACATAGCCGTGCACTGGAGCGAGTGTGGCGTAAAACCAAATCCCAGCATGTGTTCACCCAATATAAATCTGCCTTTTTAACATACACTTCCTCCCTCCATGCTGCCAAACAAACCTACTTTGTCACCCTCATTAATACTCTGTCCTCCAGTCCTGGTCCTCTCTTCTCTACTTTTAACTCTCTACTTTCTCCACCAGCACCTCCACCCAGTAACTCGCTCACTGCTCATGAGAGCACAAACCACTTCAAAAACAAGATTGATGCAGTTTGTGGGGACATCTCCACTACCCAGAAATCTAACCCACGTAACATACCCTATACAATTTCACTCTCAACACTCTCCTCTTTTGACCATGCTACTACCGAAGAGGTCTCTAAAGTTTTCTCAGAAGCCCGCCTTACCACCTGTCCCCTAGATCCTGTTCCCTCCCGTTGACACTACTAAGCAACTTATATGCTCGCCTTGACTATTGTAACACCCTCCTAATTGGCCTACCTCTCTGCAAGCTATCCCCTCTTCAGTCTATCATGAATGCTGCTGCCAGACTCATCCACCTTACCAATCGTTCAGTGTCCGCCACTCCTCTCTGCTAATCCCTCCACTGGCTTCCCATTTTCCAAAGAATAAAATTCAAAACCCTAACCATGACATACAAAGCCATTTACAATTCTGCCCCAAGCTACATCACCAATCTTATCTCCAAATATCACCCAAACCATGCTCTTCGCTCCTCCCAAGACCTTCTGCTCTCTAGCTCCCTTGTCTCCTCCTCCCATACTCGTCTCCAGGATTTCTCCAGAGCCTCTCCCATCCTCTGGAACTCTCTACCCCAATCTGTCCCCCTATCTCCTACTCTGTCCACTTTTAGGCGATCCCTGAAAACTCATCTCTTTAGGGAGGCCTAGCCTGCCTCCAGCTAACAACGGAATCATCTACTCCCCTCATCAGTTCATCCCTCACAGTCCCTACCTTTTTTTTCACTAGCCCCTCCGTCTTAGATTGTAAGCTTGCAGGAGCAGGGCCCCTCTAACCCTCTTGTTTTGAATTGTAATGTTGCTGTATTGTCTCTCTTTATATTGCAAAACGCTGTGCAAACTGTTGGCGCTATATAAATCCTGTATAATAATAATAATAACAACCTGTCCTGTTGAACCACTGTATGGTCTTGGCCACCACGCTGCAGCTCAGTTTCAGGGTCTTGGCAATCTTCTTATAGCCTAGGCCATCTTTATGTAGAGCAATAATTCTTTTTTTCAGAACCTCAGAGAGTTCTTTGCCATGAGGTGCCATGTTGAACTTCCAGTGTCCAGTATGAGAGAGTGAGAGCGATAACAACAAATTTAACACACCTGCTCCCCATTCACACCTGAGACCTTGTAACACTAAGTTACATGACACTGGGGAGAGAAAATGGCTAATTGGGCCCAATTTGGACATTTTCACTTATAGGTGTTGCCAGCGGTTTAGACAGTGTGCTGAATTATTTTGAGGGGACAGCAAATTTACACTGTTATACAAGCTGTACACTCACTACTTTACATTGTAGCAAAGTGTCATTTCTTCAGTGTTGTCACATGAAAAGATATAATAAAATATTTACAAAAATGCGAGGGATGTACTCACTTTTGTGAGATACTGTACATTTATACTTTTCAAATAAGGATTAGTACTCTGTTTTGTTACTTATATCTGCAGTTCTAGACAGAGATGTCATATCAGCTTTGGCAGTATTGGTGCAGTATATTTTTTATTGAGAATAATTGTTTTCATATAATGCATTGATAGTAGGGCTTTTCAGGTTTCTTGTTAACAGTAAGAAAAATGAAACGCCCACATATTTATGTTTCTTTAGACTTTTTTTATCTGCTTCAGTTTCTGTGAAAAAGCAAAAAGCATATTCATACTCAATATAGATCTTGTATTCCCTTAAGGGGTATTCAAACCCCAAAACTATATATATATATATATATATATATATATATATATATATATATATATATATATTATAGCTTACCAGTCATTAACCACTTGCACACTGGGCACTTAAACCCCCTTCCTAACCAGAGCAATTTTCAGCTTTCAGTGCTCTCACAATTCGAATGACAATTTCATAGTCATGCAACACTGTACCCATATTACTTTTTTGTCCTTTTTTCACACAAATAGAGTTTTCTTTTGGTGGTATTTAATCACCACTGGGTTTTTTATTTTTGTGCGCTATAAATGAAAAAAGACCGGAAATTTTGTAAAAAAAAATGAATTTTTCTTTGTTTCTGTAAAGTTTGGTCAAAATTTATACTGCTACATCTCTTTGGTAAAAATAACCCAAATTAGTGGATATTATTTAGTAAGAGGCATGGTGAGTTTTTTGAAGATGTAATTTTTTCCCACAACTCTGTGCAAAATGAAGATTTTTTTTCTTCACAAAATTGTCATATTAACAGATTATTATTCACACACAGCATATGTATACCCCAAATTACACCCCAAAATGCATTCTACAACTCCTCCTGAGTATGGAAATTCCACATGTGTGTGACTTTTACAAAGCCTGGCCACATCCATGAGCCATGGATGGGGATAAATGAGCCATGGATGGATGAGCCATGAATGGATGAACCGTGAATGGGGATGGATGAGCTGTGGATGAGGATGGATGATCATGAATGAGAATGGATGAGTGTGGATGGGGATGGATGAGCCGTGGATGGGGATAGATGAGCCATGGATGGATGAGCAGTGAATGGATGAACCATGAATGAGCATGGATGAGCATGAATGAGAATGGATGAGCGTGGATGGGGATGGATGAGCCATGGGTGGGGATGGATGAGCCGTGGATGGATGAACCATGGATGGGGATAGATAAGCGTGGATGGGGATGGATGAGCCATGGGTGGGGATAGATGAGCCATGGGTGGGGATGGATGAGCGTGGATGGGGATGATGAGTGTGAATGGGGATGGATGAGCCGTGGATGGGGATGGATGAGCCGTGGAAGGATGAGCCGTTAATGGATGAACCGTGAATGAGGATGGATGAGCCGTGGATGGGGATGGATGAGCCGTGGATGGGAATGGATGAGCATGAATGAGGATGGGGATGGATGAGCTGTGGGTGGGGATGGATGAGCTATGGATGGGGATAGATGAGCGTGGATGGGGATGGATGAGCTGTGGGAGGGGATAGATGAGCCTTGGGTGGGGATGGCTGACTATGCATGGGGATGGATGAGCATGAATGAGGATGTCTGAACATGAATGAGGATGTCTGAACATGGATGAGGATGGCTGAGCATGGATGGGGATGGATGATCATGAACGGGGATGGATGAGCATGAATGAGAATGGATGAGCATGAATGAGGATGGCTGAGCATGGATGGGGAAGGATGAGCATGATTGAGGATGGCTGAGCATGGATGGGGATGGCTAAGCATGGATGGGGATGGATAAGCATGAATGAGGATGGATGAGTGCAGGAATTGGATTGCAGATCAGCGCTGTGAGCACTACAGATCCAGCCCACAGCACTACTGCACTCAATCTCTCCCCTCTCCTCTCACACTGTACTGATTAGTACGGAGAGGGGAAGAGATGAACCGGGCATGCGTCGGCTTGTTTACAACTAATCGCTCTGTCATTGGACTGAGCGATCACGTGGTAAAGGGCCGCTGTCATCGCCTCTTTACCGTGATCCGTGATGCTCCGAGTCTGGAGGTCATGGATATTCCCGGGTGTGCGCCCCTCCAAGAATATCCGACCACGCTGCGCCCATTTTTCAGCTATGGCCTGGTCGTTAAGTGGTTAAATGAAGTTGCTGCATTCGTTTTCACATTTTAGACTAGAAATATTTTCATTAGGTGCAGAAAATACCTGTTGACGTTGCCAGAAATGCAGTGTCCTTGTCACTTCCTGTAATCTCAAAAGAAAGCACATCACAGGAAGTAATGGGGTGATGGGGGGTGCTGAAAGGGGGAGGATGAAGGGATGGGCATGGGGAGCTTAGACCAGGTAGAGAAGCCTGGTAACACCCTAGATTTCTTCCTGGGGATAAAAAGTTCATGCATTTAGAAGCGTGGTGTCTCCAACTCTCATGCTACCTCTTGCTTGCTTCTGGGGTAAAACTGTCACTATACTTGCTAATTATGATAAGGTTCTAGGAAACACACCTTTTGTATATACTGCATGTAAGTTATTGTATTTAAGTTATGTCATGTCTGAGATTTTCACGTCTTTTGTCATTTATGATGTACTTTATGGTGATGTATTGTGTTTTGTAACCTTTTTGTTAAATGAGTAAAAATAACTTAAAGAGTGAAAAGAAAACACAAGCAGTCTTATTTTGTGTGAACTATTGGTCCATTAATCCATGTAATTGAGATCAACAAAGGCATGACTGAAATCCAACTTGTGTGACCAACATACAGTAGCTTCCTTCATAGATACAGTGAAGAAATCGGTGTAGACATGAAGGGAAAGGAAATCTGTTATTTGAAGCATTACCAGATGAAATAACAGAGAGTAGAAAGCCTCAATAAAAGAAAACAAATTTAGCCACTGCATCTGGGTCTTGCCACAATATATGAAATGTTTGTTTTTGGGTTTAGATACACTTCATTTGTGTACAGGGCCTCAGAACAGTGTATAGAATAGACTGCAGATAGCATTTTGTGTCATTGACCACACCGTTCCCCTCTAATTTTTATAGATAAAGCAGGCACACTTTAATGCAAGTCAGGTTTGAACATGGTATAGGCATTTCATAAAAATAACAATTTGTAGTTGAAATATAACTGATGTAACTTAGGGTAAAAAATTGATGGAGGTTTTTGATTGATTGGTTTTCTGCATCCTTTGGGTATAATGCATTTTAGATGTTTAGATTATCGCTATGACTTCTACAAATTGTATTCCATAGAAAGTCCCTGAAACCATAAGGTTCTACAAATGCGCAAAGATTGTGCGGCTCATAGGCTGTAAGCCAGGGATTCTGCATTGAAGGCAACAAAGCCCAGAATTAGGAACAACCTGCCACTAACAGTCTCTTGAATTGTAGCGACATATCAATTACCTAGGACTCAGAAAATGTTACAAACCTCGTCTCTCCAAAATGGTATATTTCCTTCCAGCGAAGAGACACTTGTTATTATATTGCACTACTAAAATATTATTATTTTTATAAAAATTTCCTAGGTGAATCAAATCACTAAACATATTATTTTACTGTAATTTTAGATTTTATTTTGAATAATGAAATATTTTTCTCTATAGATAGTCAGCTGTAATGTACAACGTTGTAATAGCAACACAAAAATGTTCTGCTCCCCCAAATGGGAAATATGTAAGTGACCAATTTAAATTATTAAAGTTGTAGTTAATGTAATAATTAAAGCTTACAATTTAAATGAAGCTTCAGTTAACATTTCTCAAGAATTTATCGGTCCATACGGACATGTTTTAATTTTTTGTTCAGGTTCTTAGGTTAAAATCAAGAAGTAGAAAATCAAAAGATAATTATTTCACACAGGAGAGTAGTTATGTTTCTGCTTATTAGGAGTAAATTGTGGGAGTAAAAAGTAGCTTGAATTAAGTGTGGGGCAGATGATATGACTGTCAAGAAGTTAATCTCATGCTACTAAGTGTATAAAAGTGTATTAAAGGAGTTGTAAAGTCTCAAGGTTTTTCACCTTAATGCATTCTATGCATTAAAGCGGAGTTCCGGCCGAAATATGACTTTTAAGATAAAAATACCCCTAGAATACTCATGCCTTGTTCAATGTAACACATGTATGCTATAAACTATGCTCAGTTTTCTATTTGTGCAGCATCGTTTTCTTACTTTGTGACGTTCCTGCACAGCACGGCCATCTCCAGTGTGGGCATCTGAAGCCACAGTGTCCTTCTCCCTGGATTCCGTGCATGCTGGCTACCCAGCATGCACCTGACAATCTCTTGCATGTGCAGTGTGGTGCAATCTTGGTCAGCTTGGCATGCACAGCCATGCCAAGCTGACTAAGATTTTCCATAGACACCAATGCAAAACGGGAGGAGTGCCATGCCAAGCTGTCCAAGATTTTCCATAGACACCAATGCAAAATGGGAGCAGTGCCATGCCAAGCTGACCAAGATCTCCCAGGAGCCATAGCAAAACCAGAAATGACGTACGACACCGCAGCCCCTAAAGGAGGAAGTGAAATTAGATATAGGCATAAATCAGGTAAGTGAACAGAAAAAAATAAATAAATTCATTTTATGGATGCACACTAGTGCTGCATGGTGAGGAGTGAAAAATGTGGGTGGAACTCCGCTTTCAGGTGAAAAACCTTCTGTGCTGCAGCAGCCCCCCAAAGCTCTCCTAATACTTACCTGAACCCGATCATTGCAGCGTCGAAGACGAGCCCAGCAGCTCCAGCCGCCACCTAATACTTACCTAATCCCGATCGTACCAGCGTTAAAGACGAGCCCAGCAGCTCCAGCCGCTTCAGCCACTGTCTCGGGTCCTCATTGGATAGATTGATAGCAGCAGGAGCCATTGGCTCCCACTGCTGTCAATCAGATCCAGTGACACGGGAGTAGGAGGCGAGTCCTGCTGTCTGTGTCAATGGATGCAGCAGCAGGACTCAGGAGTGTGCCCACATGGATGCCTCCATGGAAATCGGTTCTCCACGGGGGCATCCGATGAAGAGGAGGAGCCAGGAGTGCCTCCAGAAAAGGAGAATCGGGGCCGTTCTATGCAAAACCCTTGCACAGAGCAGGTAAGTATAACATGTTTGTTATTTTGAAAAAAAAACAAAAAACGGGCCTTTACAATCACTGGCCATACATGTTAGATTTTCTGTCCAATTTTCTGTTCAATTTTCTTTAGATTTACCATAAACCATATAACATGAGGTCAAAACTAAATTCTTTCAATTTTATCCAATTAGGCAGGCCCTTGTACTACATAGTTAAAGGTAAATTCAAGAAAATTGGACAGAAAATCTAACATGTATGGCCAGCCTTATTCAGTTACTGTTGAACTTGCTAATGCCACTGCCACCTGGTTGTTGTACCATCCCATGGAGCTGGAGGAGAAATGGTAAGAGTAATGCAACCTTTTATAGTGACTGTAAATGACACCTAAGAAGTTATTATAAACCAGAACTTAAATGTTTGGACAAGGATTCAAAAAATAGAAAGCTGTTTGAATATGGACTTGTAAAGGATGTCTTACTCTACTGCAGTCCTAAGTATAGCAATAAATAATATAGTAAGAAGGTATATCACCAGCACACCATACTGCTCTTAATCAGCACATTTATTTGTCAAATAGCAACATTTTGAGGCCACTGAAGGATTCTTTCATCAAGCAACAGTGTTATTCCATGGCAGGTCTCTCTTGTCTTTCATGACTTTTTAGCTCTTGATCTTAAAGGAGTTGTAATGGCAGAAGGTTTTCATATCTTAATGCATTCTATGCATTAAGATAAAAAACCTTCCGTGTGCAGCAGCCCCCCTAATACTTACCTGAGCCCCATCTCTGTCCAGCGATTACCACGAGTGTCTCAGCCGTCCGAGATTATCCCTCCTGATTGGCTGAGACACAGCAGCGGCGCTATTGGCTGCCATTGCTGTCAATCAAAGTCACCTAGCCAATCAGAAAAGAAAGGGGGTGGGGCCTGTCTGACTGGACATGTCTGAAGGGAGCTGTGACTGGGATCAGGTGCCCCCATAAGAAGCTGCTTGCTGTGGGGGCACTGAACTGGAGGGAGGGGCCAGGAACACAGAAGGGGAGGATCCGGACTGCTCTGTGCAAATCCAACTGCATAGAGGAGGTAAGTATAACATGTTTATTATTTTTATAGGAAAAAAAGGAGACTTTACAATCACTTTAAATGTTTTTGGTTCAAATACAGTATTCATTTATCAGACATACCCAGATAATGTTGTAATATTGTTCCAGTTGTAGCAAAATGATCATAGTATACTCAACAAAGTTTTCTGTCTCAATTTTCTGCTTCCCCATTTCTTCATAAAGAGTCTATTTTTCTAAGCAGCAGAAATGGAAAAAAACATTGATATCCTAATCTTTCCTAACACAACTTCAAAGAGAAAAAGGAATTGAGATATTCCTGGTTTGTTGTTTGAGTCAGAAAAGGTGTTAACATATTTAAAGCATGTTTCTCTTTGTTGACCTGCTAGGCCAGGGGTAGGGAACCTGCGGCTCTCCAGCTGTTGTAGAACTACATTTCCCATCATGCTTCTGTGAGTAATTGTATCCAGCAGCCTTGCAATGCTTCATGGGAAATGTAGTTCTACAATAGCTGGAGAGCCGCAGGTTGCCTACCCCTGTGCTAGGCTTATACGATTATACATTTCACACCATTTGTAGATGAGCTGTTCTCGCATAGCACATTTAGTTAAACGCATTATTGCATCTACAGGATGTGCACATGTAATAAAACTATTTTTTATCATGATACAGTATATGCCTGTGTAGGAGTTCAGCACTTCTGTGTTCAGGTGACCACATTTCTGCAATATTATGGGAATCTCCGTACCCCTAGACCCAAAAATATGTCTGGGAGTGACAGTTGCTATACTTGTTATGATTCCTCAAGTGCACTATTTTTAACAGCAGCATTTTTCTAGGCCAGACAATCTATATTTACAGTCCGGATGTCTAACCTAGTTTTCTTATTGGATATGGGCATAGATCTACTTTCTCTAATACAGATTAATATTAAATTGTTTCTATAAAATAAACTTGGGAAAACGGCTACTGATTTCAAAAGCAGTTACATAGTTACATAGTCAGTGAGGCTGGAAAAAGACACAAGTCCATCAAGTCCAACCCATGTGTGTGTGTTTTTTTTTTTTTTTTTATGTAACACAGAAAAAGGTCGGAGTGACTGATACATTGATACATTGACGAAAACTTTAGTCATCGGCAAAAGGGTTCAAATAAAATATCTTTGTTAAATTATAATTAGACATAATCTCTTTCATCTAGATACGGGTATAGGTTATTCTTTTGATCCAATCTGTAGGCCTGACATTTATATCTAACAGACCGGATCTTTTTACGACGACAATTTTTATCACGTGAACTCCTTAGTATTGTTCATATCGTTGACAGTGAGGGTCTGTATAAAAACCCAGATCCCCATGCCTCTAAGGGTATTATAACGTCTTTACACCAGTGGACTTGTGTCTTCACGACTTGAGGATG
>BLSH010289408.1:522292-535513 GCA_018402905.1 Glandirana rugosa
CACTATAACACCTTTAGTATTTCTGAGAATACCACCTTGGAGGTCCTAATCTTCAACTTTGCTCCTAGGTCCCTGAAATCTTTCTTTAGGACACTCCACCTACCTCTAACTTTGTCATTGGTACCAACATGCACCATGACAGCCGGGTCTTCCCCAGCCCCTCCCAGCAATCTGTCCACCCGATCCGTGATGTCCCGAACCCGAGCGCCCGGTAAACAGTTTACAGTTCGGTGCTTCAGGTCTTTGTGACAGATTGGCCTCTCTGTGTTTCTAAGAATCGAGTCCCCCATCACCACAATCTGCCTTACCTTTCGCCTGACTTCATCCCCACCCTCGCTGGAGGAGTTACTCCCCTGGCAGCTAGGGGCGCCACTCTGCTCCAGCGATGCTGGTTCCTGGCTGGTTTCCACAATATCACACAACGGGGTGTATCTATTGGGATGCTCCAGCCCAGGATCAGCTTCCCTGACTTTACCCCTTCTACACTTCCTAACTGTCACCCATCTACAGTTAAATTGTTTGTCAAGCAAAACACGTTCCTAGTTTTGGATAGAGTGGGTAAAGGATTTTAACCCGTCTGTTTGTTTGTTTTTTTGCCCTTGCTTCCCTTACTGCTGACATTGTTTTACCAGAAGAGAGAGAGACTCTTCAACAGGGACAGCAATAAATAGCTGACAGAGGCTCAAGCCTTGCCCTACTCTACTAAAAAAAGTGTTTTTTACTGACTATTCCACATTGTCTAAAAGGTTTAATAAAGTCTCAAATAAGAGTGTGCAAAAACACTTCAGAATCATAACCCCACATTTCCTGAAACCCCCTCCCATCCCCGTATTACCCCCAATTATTCCCAAAATAACCAGGTATGTGTCTAGCATTAGGACAGTAAGAAAGGCACTCAAATAGGCAGAAAATAAAAAGAGCTCTGAAGTGTGGACCTTTATTAAAGAGGAGTTCCAGCCCCTTCATGAAAAATTAAAAGTCAGCAGCTACAAATACTGCAGCTGCTGACTTTTAATATATGGATACTTACCTGTCCAGCCCGTGATGTCGGTACCCCAGCCGATCTTCGGATCAGCTGTCGAGTTCAGCTGCCGCCATTCCTGGTAAGGGAACCCTACTGCACATGTGCGAAGTGTGCTGTGCTTTCAAATTGGTGCGGGGGTGGAGGAAGGAGGAGGGCAGCGAACTTCCGGGAGACCGACCCGGCTGTCAAAAACAGGTGCCCGTTCCCCCTTCCCCCCTAAAAGGTGCCAAATGTGGAACCGGAGGGGGGGGCGGGAGACGGATAAGCAAAAGTTCCACTTTTGAGTGGAACTCCGCTTTGACAAATCTGCTGCAAACAGCATCACTGTCATCTGCAAACTCTGCCTGCAGCATTTCAGCTATAGTGATATTACCACCTAGTTGGGTACCACTTGAGGACACACATGACTCACATGATGTTTTTTTGTCAAAGCTTAATTAACCGCTTTCTGACCACCTGCCGCACATATACTGCGGCAAGGTGGTAGGATAGCGCAAACTGCCATACCTGTACATCGGTCCATGCACGTGGTATAGTGGGCGCGCGTGCCCATGGGTCCGGCGGTCTTGATGTCCACCAGCGTCTTTGTGTCGATTGTGGTGTACAAAGCCAGTTCTGACGGGACATGTCAGAGATCTGCTGTTCCCAGTGATCAGCAACAGTGATCTCTGTCATGTCCCTGGCAGCCGATCCCCCTACAGTTAGAACACACTGAGGGAATACACTTAACCCCTTGATCTCCCCCAGGGTTAACCCCTTCCCTGCCAGTGTCATTTATACATTGATCACTGCATTTTTATAGCAATGTCACAGTCCCACTAAAAATCGCAGATCGCCGCCATTACTAGTAAAAACAATAAAAAAGAAATAAAAGTCCATAAATCTATCCCATAGTTTGCAGACGCGATAACTTTTGCGCAAACCAATAAATATACGCCCATTGCATTTTTTTTTTACCAAAAATATGTAGGAGAATATATATTGGTCTAAACTGATGAATTAATTAGTTTTTTTACATTTTTTTTTTGGATATGTATTATAGCAAAAAGTAAAAAATAATGTTTTTTTTTTCCAAAATTGTCGCTCTTTTTTGTTTATAGCGCAAATAATAAAAACGCAGAGATAATCAAATACCACCAAAGGAAAGCTCTATTTGTAGGAAAAAAAAGGATGTAAATTTTGTTAGGGTAGAAGGTCGCACGACCGCGCAATTGTCAGTTAAATCGACGCAGTGCCGTATCTCAAAAAATGACCTGGTCAGGAAGTGGGTAAATTCTTCGGTCCTTAAGTGGTTAAACACGCTGAAGTTAAAAGCTGATTGGCTACCATAGACAGCTGGACCAGATTTTGCACTCTCTTGTTTTGGTAAATGAACCCCCTTTTCTCTTTTCCTTCTTTTAGGGCGCATAGCAGCTATGTTTTTTGGCCTGTTAATGGGCCATTTTTCACCCCAAGGACATGAGTATGAGTGATTGTATATGATATGAACTCCTAATGTGGGCTGTTACTCCTTCTTAAGGGCACATATAATCCATTTTATTGTCTGCTAATGCTTCCTTTATTGTGGTTCGCATTAAACCATAGTGGCAGGTACACAGGCTCCATTGTTTGAACCAGAAAGCACAGAGCCAGTGTCATTATATTGCACAGAAGGCCATCCTTTCCTTCCACTTGCATGCGGTATGTCATGAGGCAGCAGGAAACATAAGAACCCCCCCCCAGGCAGCCTGCATTCTGATCCATGTATCTGACTCGCACAAATGTACACTGTGGAACGCGCTTGGAGATGCGTGCAGGTCTATGCAACTGGCCACCTGTCATTGATTTGAACAGAACACCTGTGCACCCCACGCAGCTGAAGACAGCTCTGCGCTCGGTGTACTGATTGGTGCACCCATATGAATGAGTCCTAGGTAATACCAAGTATAAAGCCCAACTATATTGGTTATAATATATTCAGCTGACATTTGGAGCACTTTATGCTGCAACCCCATCTTGCTGAAGCCTCTTACACAGTTGCTGCTCTACTACTATATTCAGACACCTTATGCGTATACTCACACAAGGCATACAATTACCTGCCTTGTGACATATTTATAAGCTTTATCCAATACCTTGATTCATTTCACATGATTGGTGTACTTTTTTAATTGTTGAAAAAACAGAATTCTTTGTCAGGCTGTTTTTTTTTAAATTTTTTTGTTACCTCATTTAACTTTGCACAGGTCACAGTGGGGTTGATTTACTAAAGGCAAATACGCTGTGTGTTTTGCAAACTGCAATTGCACTCTGCATGTACAGTTGCTCCAGAGCTTAGTAAATGTGGTAATGATTCACTTTGCAAAGAATACCCAATCACGTGCAAGGAAAATTTTAAAAAAAAAGCATTTTTGCTTGCACATGATTGGATGATGGAAGTCAGCAGAGCTGCTCATTTACTAAGCTCTGGAGCAACTGCCCTATGCAAAATGCACAATCTATTTGGGGTTGATTTTTAGTAAATCAACCCCAATGTGTTTAATCCAGTTACAAAAAAAAGAATACACACTAAATGTACCTCCATGTTATAAGATAAAAGAATCATTAATATGTGGGTGTAAAAAATAAGATTTAATTTTGACAACATAAAAAGGTCCACAGCTACAGATGAGAAGATATAAAATATAATAAATATAGATTAAATAAAAAATAATTCATAGCTACCACTAATGAAATATTGGTGACCGGTTGCCTTGCTGTAGTAAAGCACTGCTTATTGTGTTATTAATATTATTATTATTACTATTATTATTCAGTCATGAACAGAGCCTGCCAGAGTTTGAGGTATATGCTGGATTTCTATGTTGGCAATGTGCTAGACATAATGATAAAGTTCCCATTTTCCTAGAGTAATCTTGTGGTTATGTAACTAGCCTCAAGTCTCACAGTTTCAGAATATAACCTCCTTCAGACAAGGATTCATTACCTTCTGTGAGGCACATTGCAGCCGAGCTGTATAAAAAAAAAAAAAAAAATAACAAGACATAATTGTTCTGCATTGACTTTTTCTTCCCTACCATGTCGCTGAGGATAATTCTGAACGAAGCGCAGCAATTACGGAAAAGGTTATTGCTTAGAGCGTTGCTTTACAATCTCTTGTGCTTAGTGATACCCTTAGATGATTTTTTAAATACATCCAACACCCGTATGCGTAAATGCCATGCAATTTAATATCGGTCTTGCATTAATTAATGCCTACACAGGATTTTATTTTATTTATATTTATCATTTGTTAGACCCAGTTCTAGAATTACATTTATCTGTTTGACTTTTTTTTGTGTCGTTGCTGTCATTAAATTTAGGAAACACAAGTGAACTACATATTTTACAGTTTTTGTAAAACATTTTACATAAAAATTTAAAGAATGATCACATTGAAACATTATCCGTAAATAATAGTCCTTTCATAGCACAGTAATCAGGATATTTCATGCATTCTGTGTAGAAGTGTTATCAAGATATTTCAAGCATCCTCTGTGTAGAAGTGTAATCTGTAGCTGTAAATAAAGGACTTTTTTTCAGTAAAGCAGTTAACGATTGCTTGGAAAACATGTCAAATGGAGCCTAGAGCCCCACATATTGACTGCATTTTTAACAGCCAAATGTTCCTAGAAGATATTTACCGCACTAAAACATAAGAAAAAAGAAATTATATGTTTAAATATTTTTCAAAATATATCTTTGCCTTGACTATAATTAATAAAGAAAAATGCCTGTGTAACACCTAATGGTATAATTATATCCAAACAATAGCATGGGAATACTTTAACTCAAGGAAGAACTGTATGTGCGCCATTATGGCCAACATTACCCAAGGAATGTTGTTTTTCTCTTTCTCCGGAATAAAACTGTTTACATTTCTCAATGGCTGACCTTGATGAGCAAAAGTATATTCTTAACTACCTAAGTAATTATTGTAATATAATTTGCACAAGTTATCAGGACGGTTTAGATTATTAAGGGTGCCATAAAGGTGGTAATAGGTGGATTCCTTTGAGAGGTGATACTGGAGAGGGATAGCTTATACTTAAGAACCACTAAAATTGGCCTAGCTCCCCCACAAAAAGCTTGGTGAACCTTGTGAATGTAATATGATGTCTCCAATGACTCAGCCCTCTATAGCATGTCAAATCTCAGTCGTTGAGATGCATGTAGGTAGGTAAAGTTTTATGCTGCCCCAGTGGGGAGGGCTAGAGTTAATTATGTTCCTGGTTCTTTCTTGGTGGGTATTTTTTGGGTCTGACCTACTTGTTCTGTGTATTATAAAAGGGACAGCGGGGGCTTGAGAGTGGTTGCTGCTGTTATTGTTGCTGGAGTTTGTTCTGATAGCCTGCTGGAATTTGCTGAGACCGGAGCGTCCATTAATGAACATCTTTCTTCAGGATCCTCCTACAACCTACAGGGATTGCTGGAACCTGCAGTCCACCCTAAAGATGCCAATCCTGGATATTACCATCATGGACTAGTTTAGGGAAAGACTGTTGCATTTGTTTGACTGTCATGCCTAGTTACTTAACCACTTGCCGACCAGCGTCTGACGGCGACAGAGTGGCTCGATATCGCAAACCGCCGTCACTCTGTTCGGGGGGGCCAGGGAGCGGGTAGGGCGGACTCGATCGCCGCCGGCTACCCGCGATGGCCCCCCCACAGTGAAAGAACGGAGGTCTGTGTAAGTAAACATGGATCTCAGTTCTGTTAGAGGGGGAAGGGCTGTGATCACAGGCTTCCTGTATATGGAAGCCATGATCACTCCCTTCCCCCAGCCAGGGCAGCCCACATACAGTTAGAACACGCCCAGGGAACACAGTTTACCCTTAGAGCGTCCTCTCCAGGTTAACCCCTTCACTGCCAATGGCATTTACACAGTAATCAGTGCATTTTTTTAGCACCGATCACTGTATAAATGCCAATGGTCCCAAAAAAGTGTCAAAATGGTCCGACATGTCCGCCACAATATTGCAGTACCGCTAAAAATCGCAGATTGCCGCCATTTCTAGTAAAAAAAATAAAAACCCCAGAAATTAATTCTCATCATCCGTAAACATGGCAACTTTTTTTTTGCAAAATTGTCGCTTTTCTTTTGTTTATAGCGGCGACCAGAAATGACGCAGAGGTGATCAAATACCACCAAAAGAAAGTTCTATTTGTGGGAAAAAAAGGACGCAAATTTTGTTTGGGTACAACATTGCACGAATGTGCAATTGTCAGTTAAAGCGACGCTGTGCCGAATGGCAAAAAGTGCTCTGGTCCTAAAGTGGGAAATCCTTCCGGGGCTGAAGTGGTTAAAAAAAAGCTTTTGAAATGTTGTTTTTGTCTTTTCTGAAGTTACTTAAAGGGTGCAATGCAAGTAACCAGCACACATAGCCTACAATTCAAGTCAGCTAAGCACATTAAGGAATGAAGACAGCAGTACAAGTGTTAACACAGTGTAAAGATACAAGTGGTTACCAAGGTTAAGGAAGGTTTCTCTAGCAGCCTGTCATAAGCGTGTACATGTGACAGATGGGATAGCCTCTTGCTGGAGCTGTTGCCGGCATTGCTCTGGGAGCAAGTCTGTCTCCCATAGCAACGGGAGCAGATCAGCACCACAGAGGTCCTCAGCCTGTGCACAGGTATGGAAGAGGAAGATTTAAGTGAAGTGCACACATATAGTCCACGCTAGGTGCATGGTGGGACCCCATACCGTTACTGGGAGTGAGGTAGCGGTGATACACTGGACAGGTGGAGAGGGCATTGACTCTGCGTGTCCCTCCTAAATGCAACAGTGACAATGTTGGTGTATATTGCCTCAAGAGAGTGTTTTATAAATATACCCCTAGCTGTTTTGTTCTACTTTATTAAAATGAAAACAGAAATAACTATTAGGCCCCATGCACACAGACACTTTTTACAGCTGCGTTTTTGAGAGTTTTTTGCAGCTCTCCATGTTATTCAATGGCCCCATACAAACACTGACGTTTTTGAGCTGAAAGCAGAACCCATGGCCAGCGTGTTCTGAAGCAGCAGCGTTAGAGCGTTTTTGACGCTGAGCTGGCAAAACGTTCACTAATGCGCATTAACGCTGTAGCGACGTTAACCGGCGTTTTTATCGCCAGCGTTTTCAGGTTCAAAAATAGCAGAGGGGTGTCTTTTCAAAAAAAACACTGACGATCAATAATGCGCATTAACACCAATGCACAATGCCCATGAAATTGTGTTTTTGATGCCGATTTTTTCCTGATGTCGGTCCCAACGTTATAGCTCCCTTTGTTAATACGCCCGTCTATATGAGGCCTTAAAAAGACGATGTAGATGTTAAAAGAGAAGTATGGAAATGTTTTTTTTTTTTAGATGCTGCCTCTGTCATTTGTCCCCTGGCGCCGATCGCTGTCAGTCACAGGCTCTCTACTCTGCCCCCTGGGATTCACTGGAGCGCTGGGCTGTGGAGGGACAGGAGCGGCTGGCTCAGGGTCACTGAGAGGCTGAGTCGGGTGCCGGTCCAGGCATGTGGGCGGATCCTGACCATATGGTCGCAATCTTTCCCGAGCCTGGACTGGCTCTGTGTCATCAGCCAACAGTAGGCTCCATCCGCTGTCAGCTGAGAATGGGTCACAGGAGTGCAGAACGAACTGCACTCCTATGATCCACAGGAGAAGTACAGCCAAACAAGCTTTGGCTGTACTTCTCCTTTAAGTCATAGTCAATTATTGTATGCACTGAAGAAAGAGTCTTTTGATCATCCCACTCATGCTATAACCACATAGAAACATATTTTTTCCAATCCTTGCAGTCATTTCATTTTGATTAGACCTATATAATCAACTGAAAGTGATCAAAAAATTTTTTTATACGTACAGCTAGAATATCAAAATAATTGGGTTGCCAAACAATCTGGTTTAAAGAAGCTGGGTACCTTTAAGTTTTAAAGCAACATAGGCAATGTGAGTTGCTACTAATTAACATTCCTCATTCCAAGAAGGTGGAAATAATATCTTTATATGCCTCATCTGTATTTTATAGAGTGTTTAGGCTTTAAAGATAGCTGAATTATGATCTGAGGTTATACAAAAATACAAGATACATTTCTGGCATGGTGCTGAAACAATAATGATGACGAATGAAATCCTTTAAGCAGATCAATAGACTACTGTATATTTTTATTCTAGTCATCCAACAGTTTGCCTGATAGATATTTTGCACTCCTAGTTGCAAATTAGCATCTATTACCAAGGCTGGAAATCTGGCTCAATGTTGGAGGATTTCATTTTTTAAATATTTAGCTTCATTGGTTTACAGTTTTATACATACTTTCTTTAATATAATACCTCCTCAAACCAAAATTCTTGGAGCTGTGTAGCATACTACTTAGTGATTAAGAAAGATTTGTGGCTTTACTAGGACAATATTTTGCATTATCAGCAAGCACCCAGTTTGTATTATTTTAAAGATTATCTGAAAGTATTTTTTATGTGATATTCACATTACTTACTTGTTGCACTGTACTTTCACAATCTTGAAGACTGCATCAAGCTTCTTACTTTTCTTTCTGTTATAGCCTTATGTAGGATATGAACCATTTCTGAACAGTTCCTGATATAAGATCATTGATATAATGATAAAGCAGCATAAAGTAGAACTCACACACATTTTTATCTAAAATGATCATAGTGAACAAGTGTAATCAAAACAGAATCAAAACATACTTTTTATGGAGTCATCGTGCCTTTTAAAAGACATTTGCAAAAAAAACAAAAAAACACTCTTCCTATTCATGTCATAAGCGAGCAAGTTTTTTGGACTAGTAGGGGCTTTTGTTCCCGCCCTTCATAAGTCTAAGCTTCTCAATGTCATGTAAGACAGAGACACAGTGTGGACCACTTTTATTCCTAATTAGATTAAATCATGATACACATGAAAAATATATAATTCCGTGTGATTTAAGAAAAATTGTTAATTCATATTTTGAGAATAACTTCAGAAAGTGTAAAATAATATTTTTCTTTTTAGAATAGAGTTCTTTTTTTAACTCATGGTGCTTGTAAAGATGTTTTTCTGTAAGGATCGGCTTCAAATGCAGGGCATTTTCAGGTGTCAGTTTGTTTACTAGGGTGAGTTTCAGGACTTCATAAGCTTAGCCAGGCCAGCTATCTTCAGCCTCTTCCTTGGCCAGAGTTCCTATCTGTTCAGCTGAATATGTGTAAATACTGCGCTAATGTGAAATAACAATTGCTGCAATTCAATTAGGTGCCACCTAAACATATAACATATAATAACATAAAGAATCGCGCAAAAAATTAAATGTGATTAAATCCCAGTGAATATGAAATACAGATATAATAAAATAAAATTGATATTGAAACAAATTCTAGTCCATATGAAAATTTCCAAAAACGATGTTAGACGAAGCTTCCTCCACCAAGTGCAAAGTGTAGATAGATGAAGTGACACCAATCATATAAATCGGGTACTCTTACCAGAACGCCATTGTTTACCTATCTCTAGGCAAACGGACAACACCAGCAGAATAGCCTCTGCAAGCTGCGGATCCGGGAAGGAAGAGACAGTCTGCACTGGGAACCCCACATCACAGTGCCGAGTTGATAACCCGAGAGAAGCTGGAGTCACTAGCTGGCTGAGGCTAGATGCCAGCGAATCACGTTTACCCAGTACATTTTGATTATCAGCTGGAGGCGAATCGGATTTATATGATTGGTGTCACTTCATCTATCTACACTTTGCACTTGGTGGAGGAAGCTTCGTCTAAAATCGTTTTTGGAAATTTTCATATGGACTGGAATTTGTTTCAATATCAATTTTATTTTATTATATCTGTATTTCATATTAACTGGGATTTAATCACATTTAATTTTTTGCGCGATTCTTTATGTTATTATATGCTATCTGTTCAGCTACAGACTTCTGGAAATCCCTTCCCTTAGACAGTTGTCACCAGAGCAGGTATACCAATTGGAATATTTCCCCCTACATCTTGTTCCATGCCAACCATAACATTTTGGATTTCCCATTACTTTCATTCCTGGTGACAGTGGTCACCCGGGCAAACAAAGAGGGGTAATTCACCCCAGTGGGGACATATACAGCAATAATAGTAGTTCTAGTTCTCCCCTATTCTATATAGAGGGTCTCTGTTTTGAAGTATTTGGTTGCTTAGTGTATTTAATATTCATCTTTAGGTGGCCATCATCCAAAGCAGCCACCATGGACTCACAGGTGGAGAGTCTGGGGATGATATCAGTGGCATCTTGGTTGATGTGACACAAATAATAAAGGTGAAATAACCGCACTAAATGTATAACAACATGAAACAATATGAAAAATGAATACAAGCAGCAACTCATCTGTGAGACATCAGCACATTCCCAATATTATATAGTTTTACTGAGTTGCGCTAATTGTATGTATAAAAAAATAAAAAAAGTGACATATACTGATGTTCCTGGTGAGTATCACCACCATGCACCACCTTTAGTTGTAATTCTGTGCATCAACACTACCACCAAAGGGTTACCAGCTCACATGGACCTCTCACTACAAGAGGTCAGAAGCGCTTGTGGCCCCATACCCAGCCAGGACCTTTTTAAACTCCAGAGGATCTTCCAGCATTGACATACCAATCTTTCCGACACGGTTGTCATAAAAATTCCCCAAAACACAAAATCCATCCATGGAGCATACATACCAACATTTCAAGAATATTTAGATTTTTTTGGTTGTTCCTCTAGCAAGCCATTGTAGGTGGCCATCAAAATCAAACTTTATGTGAGCTGGTAAACAAGCCTTTCAGCCTTTGGTGGTGGTGTTGATGCACAGAATTACAACTCAAGGTGGTGGATGGTGGTGATACTCACTAGGAACATCAGTATATGTCACTTGTGGACTTTTTATTTTTATACATACAACTAGCGCAACTCTGTAAAGTTATACAATATTGGTAGATGTGTCTCAGATTTCTTTTGCTGCTTAACCACTTCAATACAGGACATGTATACCCCCTTCCTGCCCAAACCAATTTTCAGCTTTCAGCGCTCTCACACTTTGAATGACAATTACTCTCTCATGCTACACTGTACCCAAACAAAATTTGTATAATTTTTGTTCACACAAATAGAGCTTTCTTTTGCTGGTATTTAATAGCATCTGGGTTTTTTATTTTTTGCGACATAAGTGAAAAAAGTGTGAACATTTTGAAAAAGAAACACTTTTTTTTTTTGTTTCTATGGTACAATTTTGCAAATAAGTAAGTTTTGTTCATAAATTTGGGCCAAAACTATACTGCTACATATCTTTGGTAAAAATAACCCAAATAAGTGTATATTATTTGGTCTGTGTGAAAGTTATAGAGTCTAGAAGCTATGGTGCCAATCATTGACAATTGATCACACTTGATGTACTGATGGCCTATCTAATTTCTTGAGGCTCTGAAATGTCAGGAAAGTACAGATACCCTCCAAATGACCCCATTTTGAAAAGTAGACATTCCAAGGTATTTAGTATGAGGCATGGCGAGTTTTTTGAAGTTGTACTTTTTTCCCACATTTCTTGGGAAAATTAAGAAATTATTATTTATTTTTTTGCACAAAATTGTCATAACAACACGTTATATCTCACACACAGCATATGCATACTTCCAATTACACCCCAAAATACATTCTGCTACTCGCCCCGAGTATGGCGATACCATATGTGTGAGACTTTTTCACAGCCTGGTTACATAGAGAGGTCCAACATGCAGGGAGCACTGTCATGCATTCTAGGAGCAGAATTTTCACATCTAATTTCCTAACGACCTATTACACTTTTGAAGGCCCTGGAGCACCAGGACATTGGAATTACCCACAAAATGACCCCATTTTGGAAAGGAAACATCTCAACGTATATTCTATGAGGCATTATGAGTCTTTTGTACGGTTCATTTTTTTCCACAAGTCTTCGGAAAACTTGGAAAGAAAATGAAAACTTTTTTTTTTCACAAAGTGGTCAATTTTTATGATATTTCTAACACATAGCATGTACATAGCAAAAATTAACCCCCAAAATATATTATGCTACTCATCCCGAGTATGGTGATACCACATGTGTGAGACTTTTTCACACCCTGGCCACATACAGAAGCCGAACATGCAGGGAGCACCGTCAGGCATTCTAGGAGCATAAATTACACATAACATTTCATTCATACCTATCACACTTTTGAAGGCCCTGGAGCACCAGGACAGTGGAATTATCCGCAAAATGACCCCATTTTGGAAAGCAAACACCCAAGGTATATTCTATGAGGCATGGGCTGCAGATAGGTACTCGGGTACTCTGATGGGCTGCAGATAGGTACCCAGGTACTCTGATGGGCTGCAGATAGGTACTCGGGTACTTTGATGGGCTGGAGACAGGTACTCGGGTACTCTAATGGGCAGGTGACAGGTACTTGGGTACTTTGGTGGGCTGGTAACAGGTACTCAGGTTCTCTGATGGGCAGATGACAGGTACTCGGGTACTCTGATGGGCTGGTGACAGACACTCGGGTACTCAGATGGGCTGGTGACAGGTACTTGGATACTCAGATGGGCAGGTGACAGGTACTCTGGTACGCTGATGGTCTGGTTACAGGTACTCGGGTACTTTGATGGGCTGGTGACAGGTACTCGGGTACTCTGATGGGCTGGTGACAGGTACTCGGGTACTTTGATGGGTTGGTGACAGGTACTCGGGTACTTTGATGGGCTGGTGACAGGTACTCTGATGGGCTGGTGACAGGTACACGGGTACTTTGATTGGTTGGTGACAGGTACTCGGGTACGCTGATGGGCTGGTGACAGGTACTCGGGTACTCTGATGGGCTGGGTGACAGGTACTTGGTTACTCTGATGGGCTGTGACAGATACTGGGGTACTCTGATGGGCTGGTGACAGATACTTGGGTACTCTGATTGTTGGTGACAGGTACTCAGATGGGCTGGTGACAGGTACTCGGGTACTTTGATGGGTTGATGACAGGTACTCGGGTACTCTGATGGTCTGGTGCCAGGTACTTGGGTACTTTGATGGACAGGTGACAGGTACTCGGGTACTTTGATGGACAGATGACAGGTACTCGGGTACTTTATGGGACAGGTGACAGGTGCTTGGGTACTTTGATGGACAGGTGACAGGTACTTGGGTACT
>BLSH010289408.1:535523-568112 GCA_018402905.1 Glandirana rugosa
ATGGGCTGGTGACAGACACTCGGGTACTCAGATGGGCTGGTGACAGGTACTTGGATACTCAGATGGGCAGGTGACAGGTACTCTGGTACGCTGATGGTCTGGTTACAGGTACTCGGGTACTTTGATGGGCTGGTGACAGGTACTCGGGTACTCTGATGGGCTGGTGACAGGTACTCGGGTACTTTGATGGGTTGGTGACAGGTACTCGGGTACTTTGATGGGCTGGTGACAGGTACTCTGATGGGCTGGTGACAGGTACACGGGTACTTTGATTGGTTGGTGACAGGTACTCGGGTACGCTGATGGGCTGGTGACAGGTACTCGGGTACTCTGATGGGCTGGGTGACAGGTACTTGGTTACTCTGATGGGCTGTGACAGATACTGGGGTACTCTGATGGGCTGGTGACAGATACTTGGGTACTCTCATGGGTTGGTGACAGGTACTCAGATGGGCTGGTGACAGGTACTCGGGTACTTTGATGGGTTGGTGACAGGTACTCGGGTACTCTGATGGGCTGGTGCCAGGTACTTGGGTACTTTGATGGACAGGTGACAGGTACTCGGGTACTTTGCGGGACAGGTGACAGGTGCTTGGGTACTTTGATGGACAGGTGACAGGTACTTGGGTACTTTGATGGACAGGTGACAGGTACTCGGGTACTTTGATGGACAGGTGACAGGTACTCTGATGGGCTGTGACAGGTACTTTGATGGGGTGGTGACAGGTCCTCTTTATTAGGGGGGTGATCAGTGTTCTTGGTGTGTACATCTAGCGGTAACAAGCTGTTACCGCAATCTCCCTCTCACACATGATCGGTGTGTGAGAGGGAGAACCCAGTAACACGCTCGTTACCACGGTTTGTTTACATCATGTGACTGGCTGTGATTTGACTTAGCCGGTCACGTGAAAAAGAGCCAATTCCATTGGCTCTTTACACTGATCGGAGCTGGGCTTTGTCCAAGGGACCAGCCTCAGCCCCGATCGCTGCGCTGTGCGCCCCCGGAGGCGTGCATGAGCAGCATGCATGCTGATGTCGGTAGTGACCGGCTGTGATTGGACACAGCCGGTCACATGGTAAAGAGCCAAATCTATTGGCTCTTTACCCCGATCGGGGGGACATGACCCCCGGGGACACAATTGATCCACGATCGCCACGCTGCGGGCCCCCAGTAGTGGTGAGAAGCGGCCCGGATCGATGAAGGGTTCCTGCCGATGTCATTTCACAATGACTCGGTAAGGAACCGGTTAAAGGACACTAATCTAGTGAGACACTGTTCTTACTATTTGTTGGTATAAGGAAGGCCCTATGCATTCAAACAGGCATTGTTCAGGAGGGTTAATTAGCACAGCTTGATCTCTGTCCTATTTACATGCAAGATCTGAAACTGGCAGTTAAAATGTAATAGCAAAGCATCTAAATAAGAAATTTATGTGAGGGTAGACAGTCCCTCTAAAGCCTAGTACAGGGGCCGAATGTCCGGCGACATCGGCTGGTTCACCAGAAACTGGCTGATATTTGGCCCGTGTGTATGGCAGCCGGTCCGCAAGAAACCTTCTGTTGAAGTGTCATAACTGGAAACGGTCTGCCGACCAGCTCCTGATCAGCGCTCTCAGCCAGTGGCTAGTGTTCTGGTGGGGGGGGACGTCCCTCCCGGTCAGAACACAGTAGCACAGCAGGGGAGATCACTGTATTAGCATCTGACTGTAAGTACAGCGGCTCTGACCTGAGCTGTGAGTCTTTGTTCATTCAACCCACTGGGTTGAATGAAAAAAAACTAGTAGTGTGTACTAGTCTTAAGAGTTGGTTGGGGCAGCAATAATAGATGTATCTTAATTTCGCTCAAGAACTAGTTCTGGCCAGCTAAGTAGATTGTTTCAGAAAAGAGCTGGATGCATTTCTAAATGCACAAATATAAATGGATATTACCATTTATAGGTAATAACACCAGAGATTATTGATCCAGAGAATATGTGATTTTCTCCTGGGTGGCAGGACAGAATTCCACCCCCCTGCCGGCGCACATTGGACCAAGGTTTATTGTTTTGTTTTTGTTTTTTACTTCCTCTGGACCAACTGTGGCTATAGGACTGTGTATGGAGATTTATTTATTTTTTTGTGTATGGAAGTTTTTTTTGTTTCTAATGGTTGAACTAGAAGAACGTATTTCTTTTTTTAACCTTACTAACCATGTAACTTATGGGTAATACTATATAGTGCCAAATAGTGTTCACCCTCCTCATAACGTGTGCATATGCTTATCGGCAGCTGATAGGCAGACAAGCTCTCATTTCCTGACATTTTCTTTAATTATTATTTTGGTAGATACCCTTCATTTAGCACTGGCTGCCTGGAGGAATTGAAATTGATTTTATCTTGTTGGCATGTGACGATCTACTGGATGCCAGTCTAGCTCTTGGATTTATTTTGTAGTGGTGGCAGAGGCATTATGAAGTGCAGGCTGTATTGTGACAATTAACCCACAGCACTGCATATTTTGGTGCCAGGATCCCTGTGACATGTTTGCATTGATAAAGGCTGAAGAACATCTTATCTTTCATCAAGAGCGTATTGGTAAATGTTACCACCTCATCAAGAAAGATTTATAGCTTTTGCACATATTGGAAGAGCAGAAGTAAAATGTATCTTGAGCTATTATCATTTTAAAAAGTCATTATATCTAAATCACAAATTAACTTATTGAAAAAAGCCATTCATATATGAAGTCATTGAAACAGATGTAAAAAGTCCCATAAATTTGTAGATCTAGCAATTCCATAGAATAATTATGAAGTGTCTTTGCCTAACATTGCACTTGTGATGTGATCAATGTTAATGAGATTGATTTACTAATGGCAAATGGGCTGTTCATTTTGCAAGGGAATTTTCCCTTAGTGCCCATTCACACAGGGACGACTTGCGCTCCGACTTGAATCGCCTCAAGTCGCCCCAAGTCGCTTGACAAGTAAAATCCCATTAAAGTGAATGAAAGCGATTTTATTGTACACTACTAAAGTCGCTCCGACTTCAGAAAAGGTTCCTCTACTACTTGGAGGCAAATTCTATCCGACTTGTCCCATAGAATTCAATGGAAGTTGCCTCCAAGTCGGATCCCCTATCGAAATGCAAGCAACTTTGTAGTGAAAAGAAAAGAATTTATTTGGGGCAGCCCCCCCCTTCATTTTCTTTGATTGGCCACAGGCAAAGTCGCCTGGCATAAGTCGTGTTGTAAATCGCCTGAAGTCACGCTGAAGTCGCGCTGAAAGTCGGGCTGAAATCGCCTAGCAAAGTTGCACGGAAGTCGGATCGCCCCTGTGTGAATGTAGCCTTAGTAAATTAGGTGAAGCACTGCTAACACCATCATCCAACCATGCGCAAGCAAAAATACAGTTTTTTTTTTTCTTGCACGCGATCTTTACCACATTTACTAAGCTGAGGTTAAAATTACCTTACAAACTGAACACCCTATTTGCCATTAGTAAATCAACCCCCAAAATCCTAAAGCCTAGTATACACAATGAGATTATTGGACGAATGATCATCCATTTTTTTTTTTTTTTGCATGCTAGTCCCCATATTGAAAACAAAGAGGTTACTAAAGTATGAAAATTCTCATACGACAGACTAAGAATTTGGAAGTAATGTAATGTGTTGTATTGTATTTGTATTGTATTTTCTAACGAAAACTGTACTAATTAAACGAAAAATGAAAATCGCATGATCTGGTATCGTGCGAGAAAAGTTTTAGTGTTTGGACAAAAGCTGTGTACTAACGATCAGATTATCGTAGGATCACTGTGTACGATTTGCTGATCGGGTCTGTGGTACATAAACCAACCACATACAGTATAATAACACAATTTGTTTTGGGTATAGCAGTTGAAACAGTATTGTAAATCTGAACCATGAAATCGAATTGCTGATAGGTTGCTATGGTTTAATGTAGTTCACATACTATTATATATTATCCGGGATTTTTAGTCAGTTTCACTTTGGGGAGAATCCAGACACCCTCTCCACCCTCCCAGTCCCTGCTGTACTTACCTTCAGGGTTGCTAAGCTGTCAGAGCATCCGGTTCAGTGGTCCTGGGATTTGAAAGTCCCGCTCTTCTCCCTATTCTCTGTGCAGCACTTCCAGGATAGACCAGATCAAATCTTATTAGTCAGCGCCCTCACAGTGAATTGATCTGGTCCATCCCGAAAGCACTGCACAGAGAAGTAGGAGAAGAACGGGGATTTCAAATACAATATACCCTGGAGGTAAGTACAAGGAGACCGGGGAGGAGGCTCTGTTGTCCACCCGTACTATGTTTGTAAAGGTAAATTAACTCTTTAACCTTGAATATATTTTCTTAAATGCAAGCAGTCTAAGTACCTGAGTTTGACTTGGTATCAGCCCTGCAATCATGGAATTTGGCTTTAATTTATTTTATATGACCAATATCATTTGAACTTTTGATGTTATTTCTATTGTGTGATTTTAAAAAAAATGAAAAAGTATGTTCCAATTTAGTGATAATTCCCTATATATGAATGAAAGAACTTGGATGACCTGAGAGAGTACTTTATATGCCAGACACAAGTTTAGCTACATATTGTTCGTGTCAATTATTTTAAAACCCTGGTATGTCAAAAAAGGCAGCAAGTTCATAATACTGAGACTCAGAAAATCTATGCAGCGACATAAACAATCTGGAGATCAGTTTTCCACTGTATACGTTTATATAAATACTGAAATGATCATTTAAATAGATAAAATAGATGAAGACAATTCCATAATTGTATAAGAGATAATTTGGGAATAATCCATAGAAATAAGAATTTCCACTTTATTCAGTTGTGCAAATTTCTCCTCCAACATCAAAAAAAAGAGGAAAGAGAAATTCATTCAAAGGATGGAAATGTGCCAAATGATGTAGCCTTGTGTTTCAACTTGTTTCTCTATAATTTCCCCGCAGCTGGTATCTCTGCAGTTGAGTAAAATATATTTGAAGGAGAGAGGAAATAGTGATAGCTTTACAAGTAACTGGATGTTAAATGCTCACAGTCAGTTGAGTGCCAGTGTTCTATGATGTCAGTTCACTAAATTATAACACAAGTACTAAGGTCACCCCTGTGTGTAATATGTGACATCTTTATAATCAAAAATATATTTTCAAGTTTCAATGGGTCAAGTTTATTTAAAGGATCAGTCCCTGTAATGTTATGTAATGGGCTTCTTAAATCTACCGCCAGCAAGGAGAGTGGAAACAAATCATAAAGGCGACAACGGGGGGCACCAACCAAGGAACTCCAGCAAAGAGGTCTCACCACTGGAGTCCATGAAAGATCCATGAATCTGTCAGGTGGTTTACCTCTCCAACATCTCTACAAAAAACTAAAATATCACTTTTGGATAACCCGAGCCTGTCATACATTATACTTTCACTTTATTTTATTGGCATTTGTGGTATACATGTATAGTCAATTTACACATACAGTATCTCCCAAAAGTGAGAACCCCACTCATATTTTTGTAAATATTTTATTATATCTTTTCATGTGACAACACTGAAGAAATGACACTTTGCTACAATGTAAAGTAGTCAGTGTACAGCTTATATAACAGTGTAAATTTACTGTCCCCTCAAAATAACTCAACACACAGCCATTAATGTCTAAACCACTGGCAACAAAAGTGAGTACACCCCTAAGTGAAAATGTCCAAATTGGGCCCAAAGTGTCAATATTTTGTGTGGCCACCATTATTTTCCAGCACTGCCTTAACCCTCTTAGGCATGGAGTTCACCAGAGCTTCAAAGGTTGCCACTGGAGTTCTCTTCCACTTCTCCATGATGACATCACAGAACTGGTGGATGTTAGAGACCTTACCCTCCTCTACCTTCCATTTGAGGATGCCCCACAGATGCTCAATAGGGTTTAGGTCTGGAGACATGCTTGGCCAGTCCATCACCTTCAGCTTCATTAGCAAGGCAGTGGTCATCTTGGAGGTGTGTTTGGGGTCGTTATCATGTTGGAATACCACCCTGCGGCCCAGTCTCTGAAGGGAGGGGATCATGCTCTGCTTCAGTATGTCACAGTACATGTTGGCATTCATGGTTCCCTCAATGAACTGTAGCTCCCCAGTGCCAGCAGCACTCATGCAGCTCCAGACCATGACACTCTGACCACCATGCTTGACTGTAGGCAAAACACACTTGTCTTGTGTACTCCTCAACTGCTTGCCACCACACGCTTGACAACATCTGAACCGAATACGTTTATCTTGGTCTCATCAGACCACAGGATATGGTTCCAGTAATCCATGTCCTTAATCATATAAATATATAAGAGTGCAACACTAAAGCAGAGTTCCACACTGTTTTTTGTTTATTAAAAGTCAGCAGATAGAAAAAGTGTAGCTGCTGACTTTTAATAAACACACACTCACCTGTCTCGCGGTCCAGCGATGGCTGCGCCCAAAGCCTCGCTCGTCTCCCCCTCCTCTCAACGGCCCCGCCATTCCTAGTGTGGGCACCTTGCCCGGCTTCATGGCCGGGCACGCACTGCGCATGTGCGAGCTGCGCTGCGCGTTTCTAGTGGCCAGGCAATCCCAGAAAATTGCCAGGAGGGAGTGGCTGCCTAGAAAGAGAGGAGGAGTTGCCTAGGCGGCCAGGCGAAGGAAGGAGGAAGTGTGACAGTACCTGTCAAAACAAGGTACACACTTCCCCCCCAAAAAAAATAACATGCCAAATGTGCCATGTAAGGGGGCGAGGAGTGCCTAAAGCAGAAGTTCAACTTTTGGGTGGAACTCCGCTTTAAATCCAAATTGGTATGTGACTTCAATCAATAAAAATTATTGAATTCAAAGATATATTAATCCCAAATAATAATAGTGCATTGATCAATCCACAGAGAGTATTATAAAAAAATATGTATAAAGATATATTTTAAAATATATAAAAATATGTAAAAATATATGAAAAAACAGTCCAACCAATTTCCATAATAATTCTGTCCATGTGTCAGAAAATTACAAAAAGTGCTTCAGTTGGTGCTCCCCAGATCCATATTCCTTGCTTACCAGAGCTGTCGGATCTCAAGTGATAGAGATCAAAGGAGCTTTTGATATGTTTCGGTATATCAGCCATCAATGGAACCTCCACGCTCCCACTGCTCTCTCCTGTGTGTAGGAATGGAATACCCCACATAGATCCTTGAGATGATTAGAATCCACCAGGCAGTGCTCACATAAGGAGGGCAATAGAAGAGAAGGCTTCATGGTGCAGTACATAATATAAATGTCCCACCATACCCATACCCATACCATTGATGGCTAATATACCGAAACATATCAAAAGCGCTTTTGATCTCTATCACTTGAGATCCGACAGCTCTGGTAAGCAAGAAATATGGATCTGGGGAGCCCCAACTGAAGCACTTTTTGTTCATCACTTATCATAATTTTCTGACACAAAGACAGAATTATTTTGGAAATTGCTTGGACTTTTTACATATTTTTATAAATATCTTTATATATATATTTTTTTATAATACACTCTGTGGACTGATCAATGCACTATTATTATCTGGGATTAACATATGTTTGAATTCAATATTTTTTATTGATTGAAGTCACATACCAATTTGGATTTAAGGTTGCGCTCTTATATATTTATATGATTAACGGTTTTAGTCGAGTGTCTCCGGCCTGTAATAAGTAGCAGCTCCTGTTACACTAATTAATTTGAGTTTCAATTCACCTTTTTTGGCCACTAAGTTTCACAATAAGGTAAGCGCAGAATATCCCTTTTCTTTATATATAATCCATGTCCTTAGTCCGCTTGTCTTCAGCAAACTGTTTGCGGGCTTTCTTGTGCAAATCATCTTTAAAAGATGCTTCCTTCTGGGACGACAGCCATGCAGACCAATTTAATTCAGTGTGCAGTGTATGGTCTGAACACTGACAGGCTGACCCCCCACCCCTTCAACCTCTGCAGCAATGCTGGAAGCACTCATACATCTATTTCCCAAAGACAACCTCTGGTTATGATGCTGAGCATGTGCACTCAACTTCTTTGATTGTTCATGCCGAGGCCTGTTCTGAGTGGATCCTGTCCTGTTAAACTGCTGTATGGTCTTGGCCACCGTGCTGCAGTTCAGTTTCAGGGTCTTGGCAATGTTCTTATAGCCTCGGCCCATTTTTATGTAGAGCAACAATTCTTTTTTTCAGATTCTCAGAGAGTTCTTTTCCATGAGGTGCCATGTGGAACTTCCTGTGACCAGTATGAAAGAGTGAGAGCGATAACACCAAATTTAACACACCTGCTCCCCATTCACACCTGAAACCTTGTAACACTTACGAGTCACATGGCACCGGGGAGGGAATATGGCTAATTGGGCCCAATTTGGACATTTTCACTTAGGGGTGTACTCACTTTTGCTGCCAGCGGTTTAGACATTAATGGCTGTGTGTTGAGTTATTTTGAGGGGGCAGCAAATTTGCACTGTTATACAAGCAGTACACTCACTACTTTACATTGTAGCAAAGTGTCATTTCTTCAGTGTTGTCACATGAAAAGATAGAATAAAATATTTACAAAAATGTGAAGGGCGTACTCACTTTTGTGAGATACTGCACATTGCCTGCCTTTTGTGCTTTCTTTCCCATGTAGATATTATTAGGTCCTTCCACCAATTAAAGAGAAAGTAAAAGCATATTTTAAATATATTTAGTTTTAAATAAAGTGGATCCTCTGTGAAGTTTTAATTTTTGTCAGAGGTTCACCCATCTATCTGTACTGGTGACTAAGATAGAATGTAATGGGAATTCCATACTTTTACAGTTGTCATCAGAACAAGGGGTGAAGGTATGTTTTCCAAAGGGGATACCAGTTTTGTTCCAGGAGGGCTGGTTCACACACCAGATGCAGTCCAGTACATTTTTAATCTGCATCAAAAACTCATGCACAGTGTTTTCTATGTATTCCAATGGCCCTAGTGCACACCAGTGCAGTGCGTTCTAGTTCAGTCAACAAAAGTACAGTACACAGACCTGTCTAACCTCTATCCATAATGTAAAACAAAACTGGCTTTATATACTTCAAGTTCTGTGAAATGAGGGGAAATGGGATATTCATTGTTTGTTCTTTAGGAGAACATGTTTCATAAGGGAAAACCTCTATTTATGAGGAATAAATGCTTAAAAAGCGGAACTCCAGGTAAATGGCTAAAGACATCGTTGGAATACATGTGTTTACTTTTGTACGTGCCAAAGGATATGTAATTGTGGTTAGCCAGTTTTTTTTATTTCCACACCTCTGCCACAAGCTACAGACACAAAAATGACTCTGCTACTTCCTAGATTACTTTTACTATTTCTTGGATCACATCCTTGCTAATTGGATGCTGCTCCATTGTTTAGTGATCAGGCAAGAGGTGGGAGATGACACAAGAGGCTGCATTGTAGAACCAGGAAAAGTGTGTAACTTGAGAGCTCTATGCTGAAGAAAATGTACGTAAGGTAGCCCATCCATTAGTCAGTTTTGTTTCATTCAAGCAATTGGTTGAACAAAAAAAAAATTGGCCCTGATTCCCCCCATCCACACACTCAATGTGAATGGAGGAATACTCCTCACTGAGCTATTGTATTCTGACAGTGAGGAGACTTCCCTATCGTCAGAATACACTGAACAGCACTGCAGGCTATAGCCTGCAGCGCTGATCTAATGGGGAAAATCCAAGAGGGCAGTTATATAGAAGTCGATAGCTGGTTGACTCCTGTACACCCACAGTGCCCATACATGGATCAAATTTCGATCAATGTATTATGTAACATAATTTACAGAGTAGGAATGTCCCTGTGACAAACACTCATACTACAAATGGTACACTCTGATCTTTTCGAGTGCCCTTCCCCCACTAATACTGTCCCTGATGTCCCATCCACTGCAATCTTTTCCATTTCAACTAACAACAGATTTAGTCCCCTTTCCAGGGACTTAGAATCTTTTGCTAGAGAAGGTGCCTGTCCCAAAAATCCTAATCATTGTAATACAGACCCCCTGCTACATGATAATAACAACACCCCTGGAATTTTTTTTCTTTAGAGAGGTCCACCGCCAATCTAGTAAAGGAAAAAAGAAAATACATAGAGATAGACATGGAGGAAAGAGAGTTAAGAACAAACAACAAAAAATACAGGAAGCAAAATGTATAATCTTTCCTCACAGGAATTAAACAATGCCAAATATTCCGTATTAAGAAAGTTTTTCCCCTTATGCCACAGCCAACAAGTTCAGTCTATTTAAAGATTTGAATCGGTTTATTCGCAACTTTCAGTCAAACGTAATTATATTAAGGATAATGATTCCAGTATGTCCCCTTGTAAATAACATCCTCCTAATGTTGATGGAACCGAAACATTACAGAATCTAATGGATCTGTTAATTAATAGTCAACTACTTGAAGATTGGTTCAACCCGCCTGTACAACATACTCATTTTCATCCCAGTTCAATTTTTATCCCTCCTAATCTAAAGGCCCGCACCTAGACACCTACTATCAAGTAGCCTATAGGGACCTATTAAGTCTATGTGACAATACCTATATTTCCAAATCCAACCTGACCTCTTCTGAACAAAAAGCCCTGCGCACTTTAGAAAACAATCCAAACATCATAATTAAACAGGCAGATAAAAGGTGTAGTTAAATTATTCTGAATAAGGACTATTTTGTGAAATCCCACAGGCTATTGCCTGACACCAACTCTTGGTTTTACGGGAAGACCCCCTATTTGTTTTTCAGTGAGCATTAAAGGAGCTGGTTGATGAAGCTGGCTGGGATGGAGTGTTGAACCAGAAGGGAAAAGCAATTCTTACCTCCTTCATCCAGCACCCCTTATTTCTACCACCTGCCAATAATCCTCCGGGTAGACAGATTGTGGCAGGAACTAATAGTTTTGTCAGTGGACTGTCCCAATATATTGACTGATTTTAACAACCAGTTGTCCAAAATCTACCTTCCTTAATTTGTGATTCTGACCACATTATTAATATCCTTTGCCATTATAGGTGGGATAGTCGTTATATGTGGGCTGTTCTTGACGTTTGCTTGCTATATACTTCAATCCCGCGCAAAGTTGGTTTTCGGACTGTAAATCATTTCCTATGAAAGGAATCCCAGATGAACTCTTGTCAGGCCCAGTTTTTACTGGAGGGGACAAAATTCTGCTTAGAACATAACTATTTCTCTTTCCTTGATAAGTTATATGTACAAACTAGAGGAACCTTAATGGGCGCTAGTTTTGCTCCCTGCTATGCCAATATCAGAATAGGGTATTGGGCAGAGCTATCCATATGGAATAATAAGCCCTATGCCAGACATTTAATTTTTTATGGAAGATACATCGATGATGTGCTTGTGATTTGGGACTATAGCAAGGAAACATTTATGGCCTTCATAACATATTGTAATGGGAATGATTTGGGGCATAGCTTAACTCATGTTATTGATCCGGTGAATCTTGTTTTTTGGACCTAGAATTAACACATTAAACGGGCTCTGTTGTGACAAACAAACTATTCCATGCTGATAGGGGGCAACTTGTATTTACATTATGCAAATTGTTCTAAGATCCAAGAATATGTTCTACAAAGCAGGATCCTGTTTGATATATTTAAGGAAAAGGGCTATCCTGAGGACCTCCTAAGTCATGCCTATGAGACCTACCTAGAAGATCCTCCTGTTACCAACAAGCCCCTAAGGATAACAACGTAAGATTCATTACATGCTTTAATAGTAATTACAGAGCTATATCTAAGATTATAAAGAAAACACTGGCACATTTTATGTTCCAATCCAAAATTAGGTCCCCACCTTCCACCAGCACCCCTAATTGACTTTAGGAGGGTGTGAACAATCTAATTGCACCAAGTAAGCCAAAAAATCCCTGTAATTAGAGACATCAGAGACTGATGGATATTAGATGCTATTTTGATCACCGAGTTGGTATATTTCAAAGCAGGAGTCGGGGTTGTCTAACATGTCAAGTTATCCAACATGGCCAGTCCTCCTTCATTGACAGTTCCAACAATGTCTTCACTATTAGACAGTTCATCACTTGGTCCACCGAATATGTGATTTATGTCCTGCAGTGCCCCTGCAGCCTACTTTATGTGGGACACACCAAACGCAGCCTGCGCAAGAGGGTGGGGGAGCACCGCAGGCTTAGAGAAAAAAAGGAAGGGAAGGACAAGCATAGCATCCCATGCCACTTTGCTTTATGTCATGGAAAGAACATCAAGGCCCTGTCGGTACTGGAAATAGAATACTGTACATACCCAAGAGGTCTCTAACCTACATTGAAAGATTTTTGTTGGGTAAAAGAGAGACACCCTAGCTTTATGAGTTTGTAAATTATTTCCCCATGGATTTAACAGGGAGATTGACATCCATATGGTCACGTGATCATATCTTCTCTCTCAAATCCCCCCCCCCCTCCCCTCCTTTTGGTTCTTTATTTGCTTGTTTTTTCCAACAAATATTCTTATTATGTTTTTTCATTCTGTGACATATAATAAGCTCATTTAATAACAAACATTTATTGTCTTTTATTATTTGAACTCTTTATTTTATGCTTGCTATATTGGTACATTCTTTGAAATCCACTGAGTATATATATACTCCTATATTTAACATTCTTAATTTGTTTTATATTAATGTTTTATTATCTACATTCTGTATGCTTTTCCAGTTTTAGTAGGCGCACAATGGGTTAACTATTTGGGGTGGTAACCCTGGATGACTCATCCTACCGTCCCCTCCTATATAAATATTCCTTTGTTTGCATCATGTGACTTGCCAAAGGGCAATGCCCGAAACATTAAGTCATTGCAATCGGTTGATTATCTTCTCTGATGCGACTTCCAGCAGCTTCTGAGCAGCTCTCCAGTGTCCTTGTTTTCCTGACAAGCGAAGTTTCTTCGTGCTCTTCCGCCAGCACCATGACGTCAATTCCAGTTCCCCAGGCATGTTACTTCCAATCGAGCAAGTCATCTCCAGGACCCCGACGGCCGCCGGATGTTCCAGTTTCCTCCATCCTCCCTAGGGTCACCTGATGTTCATCATACAACCTGTCTGGGATTCTGTGTCATTCATAAGAAGTGCCTGGGGATACCTGTTCTAATCACAACCTGCTGGGTCCAGTGATCTGTGTCATCTACAAGTGCCTGTTAATGTATCTGCACTGTACAGAGCCACATCACATGTAAACTGCTTTTCATTATTGCAAGTTTTAGAGTGTTTTAATAAACTGTGTTATTGTTTAATTTCCTCACTCCTGGGCTCCTCAGAGTTATGCTATTTATCACCCACCATTGACAGAGCTCCTACCCTGGTGACTTTTCTAGTATTTTCTCATAGTGTTCTATGAGCTGTTGGAGCAGCCTCTACTATGGTGTTATTTTATTCAGCATCCATCTGGATTTTTACCTGTGTGCCCGGTTATTATGTGTTATTCTACTGGAAATGCAGACCCATCGGTTGGTAAAACAGGAAAAATGTATGTTTAAACTGGGTTTCAATTTCTTTTCCTGAAATGCCGCTTTAAAGCGGAGCTCCAGGCTCCTTCAGAAAAAATGAAAGGACAGCAGCTACAAATACTTTAACTACTGACTTTTATTATTAGGACACTTACCTTCCACAAATCCAGTGGTGTCTTCATCCGAGCCGATTTTTCAATCGGCTCTCGGGTGCTGCCACCACCATCTCGGGTAAGGGAAACCGGCAGTGAAGCCTTGTGGCTTCACAGCTGATTCCCTATTGTGCATACGCAAATGGCCCAGTGGGGGGGGGGAGGAGGAGGGGGCCGAACTTCCAGTTGAGTTCGCCACGGCAAGCTCAGCTGGAAGTGGGAGCGGTTACCTGTCAATACCAGGTACCTGCTTCCCCCTCCCCGCGAAAGGTGCCAAATGTGGCAGCATAGTGGGGAAAGGAGGTAAACAAGCAGAGCTTTCCCTCCTGGGTGGAGCTACGCTTTAACCACTTCCCTACTGCCATATACAGAATGACGGGTGGGAAGTAGTTGCGTTATCCTGACTGGGCGTCATATGATGTCGAGCAGGATAACAATGTAGCATGCGCCCGCGGGAGAATGCAGCGTGGCGAAGGCAGGTGGCGCGTGTCCCCCGGACACAGATCATCCCCGATCAGGGTAAACAGCCAATAAAATTGTCTGTTTACCACGTGATCGGCTGTGTCTAAACACAGCCGGTCACTTCCGCATACAGGAACGGAGGCACGCACCACAACGATTGAGGGGGGCGGGTGTTCCTTGGACACAGCGGTTCCCTGATCAGTGTAAACAGGCAATGAAATTGGCTGTTTACCACGTGATCGGCTGTGTCCAATCACAGCTGGTCACAAATGTAAACAAAACACTGTCTGTTACTGTCTGATCCCTGCTTCTCCTCACACACCGATCATGTGAGGAGAGGAGATCAGTGAGTAAAGGTGTCTGTCTGAAATTACTGTCAGTGTACTGTACACCACACAGCACACAGCCCCCCAATAAAGAGAACCTGTCACCTGTGCTGTCACACAGCCCGTCAGCATCTGTCACAGCCCGTCAGGATCTGTCACAGCCCATCAGGATCTGTCACAGCCTGCAGCAACTGTCACAGCCCATCAAGATCTGTCACACACCATCAAGATCTGTCACAGCCCACAGCATCTGTCACAGCCCATCAGTCACAGCCCATCAGCATCTGTCACAGACCGTCAGTCTCAGCCGCCAGCATCTGTCACAGCCCATCAGCATCTGTCACAGCCTGTCAGCATCTGTCACAGCCCGTCAGCATCTGTCACAGTCCATCTGTCACACAGGCCCGCCATCAATAGTGCCATCAATACCATCATCGATAACGTCACACAGGCCCGCCATAATGTCTGAGAGAGTTTATACCCCTGAGGAGGCATATGAAATCCTTGCTATGTCAGATGATAAGAGGAGTGGGGAGCTCTCATCATCCAATTCTGGTTCAGAATATGAGCCAGTAGAGGGTAGCGGATCGGAGACAGAGTCAGAGAAGGAAACCGTCCTCCCTCCTAAAAGAATGAGAAGATCAGGCCCAAGATCTGAAGGCCTGCCTTCCACAAGCCAGAACCCAGGAAGAGGAACCTAGTACTACTTCCACCAGCAGCGCCAGACCCCATGAAGAGGAGCCCAGTACTAGTACTGGAGTTACACGCCCAATCCAAAGAACCCTAATCCGGGTCTGGGCCCAGTCCTTCCTTCCCGATGCCCTTGCAAACCCTGTATGGTTGCCTGCCAGCTCAGGGTCTGCTAGAATCCCCCCTTTCACTGCGCAGCCAGGTGCGCAGCCCGACATCACAAATAGATTATTTTTATTTATTTTTCCCTGAGGATTTGCTGCAGAATATTGTGGACCAAACCAACTTGTATGCAGAACAATTTATTGCTGCCAACCCCAATTCCTCCTATGCCCGTTTGTTCCATTGGTGCAGTCTCACGCTAGACAAATTAAAATTATTTTTGGGCCTTACTTTTAATATGGGGCTTACAAAGAAAAATGAACTCCATTCCTATTGGTCCACCAACCCCATCCACCACATGCCAATATACTCTGCTGTTATGTGTAGGACACGCTACAATTCAATTATGCGTTTCCTGCATATCAACGATAATTCGCAGTGCCCTCCCCGAAATCAACCCAACCATGATAACTTATACAAGATACGGCCCCTAATCAATTCCATTTCCCAGAGATTTGCAGAAGTGTTCGTCCCAGATAAAAGCATATGTGTGGACAAATCCCTAATACATTTCACTGGCCGGCTGCTGTTCAAGCAGTACATTCCAAGCAAGAGAGCCAGGTATGGCTTAAAACTGAACAAACTATGTGATCGAGCCACTGGATATGTGTACACCTTCCATATCTATGAAGGTAAAGACTCCCAGCTCCAGCCCCGTGATTGCCCCACATATATTGGAACCAGTGGAAAGATTATGTTGGAAAAGTTTACAGCACTTCTCCTCCCCGCAGTTGATAATACACGTTCCTCCATATTATCTTAATGTGCTAAATAACAGTGCTATATTCATGCAAATATCCCACTCAGTGAAGGTAGAAATGCCACTATGTAAACAATTACAAAAGATAATCTATGGTGTGCAAAATTGCTGGCAGTGATAAATAAAATGAAAAAATTGATATTGCAGTAAAAAATTGATACAATGTAAATATTAAAAAACAATCAATGTGTGCCCAAATGTCAACGGTTATTTAGGAAAAAAGGTATTGTAATCAACTAAATGTGATAAAATATATAGTCCTAATAAAGTGCTTCTTCAAACTGTGACTTTTGTGATCCACATGCCATCAGCTCGCACTCAGCAGATAGGTTGGACTCCTGTGCCATACGACAGAAGGAGTCTTGCAGGCTTTTAGGCCATTTGTAAGGAGACCTGGACCTTATGCGCAGTGTAGGTGACCCCCCTTCGTTCCGGTCCTTGCACTGTGTATACACCTCCTTGGATCCTCCTTTTACAGGTATGGTGCTAGTTTTGTACACAGCACTCTCTGCTGCAGTACTCTCTCCACCCAACTTGTCCTGTACTGCAGGTTGCTTGCTCCCCAGTCCCTGCTGGCTCTCTCTACATGCTCCTGCTTGTGAGTCCCACCAATGATTCTACTTTCCCTACCTTCCCCTACTTTTTGGAAAGTAGACTCCACTTGGAATGATCTTTTTGCCCTTCTACTTAAGTACACAGGGGTCTCACATATGTGAGGGCCCCCAGAAAAGCGTTCTGAGTAGAGAAAACCAGTTTTTGGTTTTCTGTGTTCCCAGAACAGGGTCTGGTTTCCCGGAGGCTTCAAAGAGTTTGAGTGGGAGAAACCTTAACCCCTGTCCCCCTGTCTCTAGGCTTGATGGTCCTTCCTGCTGCCTGGACCAATACTTTGGCTGTGCTGACCATATTGCTGCCGGTAATGACCCAGGACATTCTGGACCATGTTACTTCCTGCTGCCTGGACCAATACTTTGGCTGTGCTGACCATATTGCTGCCTGTAGCGACCCAGGACTTTCTGGACCATGTTTATTCCTGCTGCCTAGACCAATACTTTGGCTGTGCTGACCATATTGCTGCCTGTAATGACCCAGGACTTTGTGGACCATATTTCTTCCTGCTGCCTGGACCAATACTTTGGCTGTGTTGACCATATCTCTGCCTACTGCCTCTGCTGATTTTGGTCAGTATTTCTGCCTGGACATCTCTGCCTGCTGCCTGGACCAATGCTTTGGCTGTGCTGACAGTATCTCTGCCTGTACTATCTATGGACAGTATTCCTGCCTGCTGCCTAGACCGATGCTCTCCTCTGTGGACCACTGCACTACTAAAACCACAGGTAATCTTTTGTTTTTTGGTATCTACATGCTATGTGCTAGAAATATGAAGTGCCTTCAAAAATGTGATCGGTAGTCAGAAAATTATATGTGTAATTAATGACCTAGAACGCCTGAAGGTGCTACTTCAATGTTGGGTCTCTGTATTTGGCCAGGCTGTGTAAAAGTCCCACACATGTGGTATCACCATACTCAGGAGGAGTAGCAGAATGTATTTTGGGGTGTAATTTTTGCTATGTACATGCTATGCGATAGAAATATCTTATAAATGGACAACTTTGTGTTAAAATATGCAGTTTCATTTTTTTCCACATTTTCCAAAAACCTCTGGAAAAAAATGAACCGTTCAAAAGACTCACTATGCCTAATAGATTATACGTTGGGGTGTTAGCTTTCCAAAATGGGGTCATTTTGTTGGTAATTCCATTGTCCTGGTGCTTCAGGGCCTTTAAAATATAATAAGTAGTTGAGAAATGAGATGTGCAATTTATGCTTGTAGAATGCCTGAAGGTGCTATGTCAATGTTGGGCCTCTGTATATGGCCAGGCTGTGTAAAAGTCTCACACATGTGGTATCGCCATACCTGGGGGAGTAGTAGAATGTGTTTTTGGTTGTAATTTGTGGTAAGCATATGCCATGTGAGACAAATAAGCTGTTACAATGACAATTTTGTGAAAAAAAAAAATCTTCAATTTGCAAAGAATTATGGGAAAAAAAGTCAACTTCAAAAAACTCACCATGCCTCTTACTAAATACCTTGGAATGTCTACTTTCCAAAAATAGGTAATTTGGGGGGTATTTGTACTATCCTGGCTTGTTAGTGTCTCAAGAAATGAGATCAGTCAGTACAGATGTGATAAATTTTTAGTGATTTGCACCATAGCTTGTAGACTCTATAACTTTCACACAGACTAAATAATATCCACTAATTTGGGTTATTTTTACCAAAGATATGTAGCAGTATAGGTTTTGGCCCAAATTTATGAAGAAAAATTACTTTTTTTGCAAAATTTTACAGTAGAAAGTAAAAAAAGGTTTTTTTTTGTAAAATTTTTCGCAAAATTAAAAAAAAAAAAAAAAAAAAAAAAACAGCAGTGATTAAATACCACCAAAAGAAAGCTCTATTTGAGAGAAAAAAAATGTTTGGATACAGTGTAGCATGACTGAGTAATTGTCACTCAAAGTGTGAGAGCACTGAAAGCTGAAAATTGGTCTGAGCGGGAAGTGGTATAAGTGCCTGGTATTGAAGTGGTTAAAGAATAGTTGGGAATAAATAACAATTGCAGCAGAATGTGATATTTAAAGTGGTATGAAACCCAAAACTTAAAAATTTTAAATATTGCAGCTTACCAATAAGTAGATGTGGTCGCTGCATTCGTTTTCTTTTTTTTTTAGGCTTTTTCCTCAGTTTTCACCTGGTGATCTGGCCAGTAACACACCTCCTGTATTAGAGTGCCGCCACTCTGGATGAAGGAGCACAGAGTCATCTTTGAACAGCTGCATTATTAATCTGGGGGAAGGGGAGTGTTAGATGCACTAGCAGATTTAGAAACGCTAAACAAATTGAAGCTGAACCCCTGTTAACCTTTTTATAACCATTTACATTTTGTACCCTTTGGAATAAAGGTTTTACATAAATAAATATATAGCCTGGCACTGCCCACCGGATGAAGGAACACACTTAGTGCTCTGTGCCCACTCTCCTCCTTCAACCCCTGATGCTCCACAGTGACTCTATGTGTAAAATCCCCCGCTTGCTCCCCTTAGGGGTGGCTAGTAGATGTGGTTCACCTGTCGCTCTGCCCTCAGTCACAATTTTCCAGGCATCCAGAGTCACGTAACAGGCTGGTACTTTGTTTTTTTGTTTTATTGAGGGAATAAACTTGGATAGGGAAAGGGATGACTGTGGGATGCCCAAGGAATCAAAGATTATGAGACCAAACTGTATACAGCTCCGTATACATCCTCCTTCTTCCTCCAGCACTGACACTTGCTGAACATTACACTACTTTTACTTCTCTCCTGCACAACACTTATTTCTTCACCGTTAGGCCAGAAAGGAAATTTATCAGGCCTCCATTGTCTCTTCCTCCACCCTAGCTAGCACATGGTGAGGCCTGCACTGTGTCAGCAGGACCTCCAGACCGCCCATTACAGACAGGGGTCACGTGCACTCGGATTGTAAGGCCACGGCCCTTCGGGGTGTAGCTAAGTACAATTGTGTAGCCAGGTCCCGATGAGCTACTACTCCCAGTCCATCATCTTCCAGGCTACTCTGGCCTACCTCACTGTCCAGTGACACTCCTTCCCTTGACTGGCTCCTCCAACTTCCACAGACTGTCCACTGTCTCCTCCCAGGCTGTTCCAGCCTTTCTGTCCAGTTCCCAGGGTCTGTCACTCACCGGCACCAGTAGCCTTTCTTTTGTTCTCCTGCTCGCTTGTGCCACCAGACCTCAAGGTCACCCCCCCAGACTGGGGGCTCCCAGGTGAGGCCTCCACAACCTCACCTACATCTCCACTCTTCCACCTGACACTAACCCCCCCAGCTGGGAAGATCACAGTATTTAAGGATTCCTGCCCCCTGCTATATGGTGACTCTGTATACTGCTATATGGTGACTCTGTATACTGAGATATGGTGACTTTGTATACTGCTATATGGTGACTCTCTATACTTCTATTTGGGGCTCTGTATACTGCGATATGGTGGCTCTGTATACTGCGATATTGTGACTCTGTATACTGCAATATGGTGACTCTGTATACTGCTATATGGTGACTCTGTATACTGCGATATGGTGACTCTGTATACTGCTATATGGTGACTCTGTATACTGCTATTTGGGGCTCTGTATACTACGATATGGTGACTCTGTATACTGCTATTTGGGGCTCTGTATACTGCAATATGGTGACTCTGTATATTGCTACATGATGACTCTGTATACTGTGATATAGTAACTCTGCATACTGCTATATGGTGACTCTGTATACTGCTATATGGTGACTCTGTATACTGCTATATGGGGGCTCTGTATACTACTATATGGTGACTCTGTATACTGCTATATGGTGACTCTGTATACTGCTACCTGAGGCTCTGTATACTGCTATCTGGTGACTCTGTATACTGCTATCTGGGGCTCTGTATACTGCTATCTGGTGACTCTGTATACTGCTATCTGGGGCTCTGTATACTGCTATATGGTGACTCTGTATACTGCTATATGGTGACTCTGTATACTGCTATCTGGGGCTCTGCATACTGCGATATGGTGACTCTGTATACTGCTATATGGTGACTCTCTATACTGCTATTTGGGGCTCTGTATACTGCGATATGGTGGCTCTGTATACTGCGATATGGTGACTCTGTATATTGCGATATGGTCACTCTGTATACTGCTATATGGTGACTCTGTATACTGCGATATGGTGACTCTGTATACTGCTATATGGTGAATCTGTATACTGCTATTTGGGGCTCTGTATACTACAATATGGTGACTCTGTATACTGTTATTTGGGGCTCTGTATACTGCAATATGGTGACTCTGTATATTGCTATATGGTGACTCTGTATACTGCTATACAGGGGCTCTGTATACTACTATATGGTGACTCTGTATACTGCTATATGGTGACTCTGTATACTGCTATCTGGGGCTCTGTATACTGCTATCTGGTGACTCTGTATACTGCTATTTGGGGCTCTGTATACTGCTATAAGGTGACTCTGTATACTGCTATATGGTGACTCTGTATACTCTGGGGCTCTGTATACTGCTATATGCTGACTCCGTAGACTGCTATATGGTAACTCTGTATACTGCTATATGGTGGCTCTGTATACTGCTATCTGGTGACTCTGTATACTGCTATCTTGGACTCTGTATACTGCTATAAGGTGACTCTGTATACTGCTATATGGTGACTCTGTATACTACTATCTGGGGCTCATTTAACCTCTCCAGATCCGCGCTATTGCCGAAGTACGGCTCCAGAGCGGATCTGTATTGCCGGGACGACGTCCATGGACGTCGTCCCCTGTGCATGTTCCCGGCGATCGCCTGACAGAGCTGCAGAACGGGGAACCGCCGATATAAACACGGCGGTTCTCCGTTCTGTTACAGGGGGCATGACAGATCTACTGATCCCGGCCAGTCCGCCCCCCTACATCTCCACTCTTCCACCTGACACTAACCCCCCCAGCTGGGAAGATCACAGTATTTAAGGATTCCTGCCCCCTGCTATATGGTGACTCTGTATACTGCTATATGGTGACTCTGTATACTGAGATATGGTGACTTTGTATACTGCTATATGGTGACCCTCTATACTTCTATTTGGGGCTCTGTATACTGCGATATGGTGGCTCTGTATACTGCGATATTGTGACTCTGTATACTGCAATATGGTGACTCTGTATACTGCTATATGGTGACTCTGTATACTGCGATATGGTGACTCTGTATACTGCTATATGGTGACTCTGTATACTGCTATTTGGGGCTCTGTATACTACGATATGGTGACTCTGTATACTGCTATTTGGGGCTCTGTATACTGCAATATGGTGACTCTGTATATTGCTACATGATGACTCTGTATACTGTGATATAGTAACTCTGTATACTGCTATATGGTGACTCTGTATAGTGCTATATGGTGACTCTGTATACTGCTATATGGGGGCTCTGTATACTACTATATGGTGACTCTGTATACTGCTATATGGTGACTCTGTATACTGCTATCTGAGGCTCTGTATACTGCTCTCTGGTGACTCTGTATACTGCTATCTGGGGCTCTGTATACTGCTATCTGGTGACTCTGTATACTGCTATCTGGGGCTCTGTATACTGCTATATGGTGACTCTGTATACTGCTATATGGTGACTCTGTATACTGCTATCTGGGGCTCTGCATACTGCGATATGGTGACTCTGTATACTGCTATATGGTGACTCTCTATACTGCTATTTGGGGCTCTGTATACTGCGATATGGTGGCTCTGTATACTGCGATATGGTGACTCTGTATATTGCGATATGGTGACTCTGTATACTGCTATATGGTGACTCTGTATACTGCTATATGGTGACTCTGTATACTGCTATATGGTGAATCTGTATACTGCTATTTGGGGCTCTGTATACTACAATATGGTGACTCTGTATACTGCTATTTGGGGCTCTGTATACTGCAATATGGTGACTCTGTATATTGCTATATGGTGACTCTGTATACTGCTATACAGGGGCTCTGCATACTACTATATGGTGACTCTGTATACTGCTATATGGTGACTCTGTATACTGCTATCTGGGGCTCTGTATACTGCTATCTGGTGACTCTGTATACTGCTATTTGGGGCTCTGTATACTGTGATATAGTGACTCTGGTCACTATATCACAGTATATTTAAATAAATAATAAAAACGCCATAAATCAATTCCCATAGTTTGTAGACGCGATAACTTTTGTGCAAACCAATCAATATACGCCGATTGCAATTTTTTTTACCAAAAATTTGTAGAAGAATATATATCGGCCAAACCCAATGAATATTTTTTATTTTATTTTTTTTTTTGGATTTGTATTATAACAAAAAGTAAGAAAAATTGTTCTTTTTTGCAAAATTGTCGCTCCTTTTTTGTTTATAGCGGCGATAAGAAATGACGCAAAGGTGATCAAATACCACCAAAAGAAAGCTCTATTTGTGGGAAAAAAAGGATGCACATTTTGTTTGGGTACAACGTCGCACGACTGCACAATTGTCATTCAAAATGCGACAGCGCTGAAAGCCGAAAAGTGGTCTGTGCAGGAGGGGGGTTTAAGTGCCCAGTAAGGAAGTGGTTAAATATATTCCTCAATAACCACAAAGGATATACAGTAAAACCTTGGATTTTGAGCATAATTTGTTCCAGAAACATGCTTGTAACCCAAAGCACTTGTATATCAAAGCAAATTTCCCCATAAGAAATAATGGAAACTCAGATTATTCCTTCCACAACCATTTATTCATAAGTCCTTCAGTTTATAGTCCATATGTAGTGCCCTCCCAGTTTGGGTACTAGTGGGTGTATATCATTTTTGGCTCTCTCTGCTTAACAGGAGAGCAGATAGGCAAATTTACATGCTATCTGCTTATCAGAGAGCCTTGATTTGAGTAAGGTCTGCTCAGTGTGCTCTGGTGCTGATTCATGTGGTCTGGAAGGTTTTACGCTGTCCAGTAGTAGGTGTCCCTATTGGACAGTGGGAAGAAAACCCAGCCAGTGACCGCAGGTGTATTTGAGGGTGGTTCTGACCAACTAGCGGGGGAGTGGCCCCCTCTGCATTTTGGGTGAACACCTTCATATAAAAGGGAGCACATGGGCTCAAGGTGAGGAGTTCCAGCCCCCATACCTGAGGAGTGAGGCGTGTGTCCAGCTTCTGGCTGCTAGGCCTGAGGGTCTAGCCAGGAGGCTGGAGATGCTGGGCCTGGTCAAGGCCTAGCTGAAGTTGCTGAAGCTGCAGCCCAGAGTTCTTTAGAAGCTGATAAAGGGAGGATGTCCTTGGATTCAGTCTGTGGCAAAATGTTGCTTGGAAGTTGGCAGAGAAAGGGCTACCGACTGTCCTGGGACATGGCGTGAGTACAGACCTGTGAAAAGATCCCTGAGACTGTGTTGCTAGAATCTCCTCCTGCCCTCATAATCAGATTAATTGGGTGTGCCAGCTAGAAAGGAGACACTGGTGAGTGTCTTGAAGAACAGAGTGCGGCTTATTCTGTCCTTTATTGCTTAAAGATAGACTTGTTTCATTAGGACCAGTTTGTTAAGTGCACCACTGAGATCCGCCTGCTATTCAGAGCTAGGGAGAAGTTGTCCTCATCAGAAGTCAGTGAACCTGGAGTATCCTATGTTTTCCCTTCTCCTATCCAAGTTCTACAATAAAGCATTGAAAATTCATCCCCTAGACTGATCATTGAAAACGAGCAGGATTGTGTGTGTGCACCTGGCAGTGTGAAAATCCATGGTGACTGGCTGCAGGATAATCAGAGGGAAGCCCGGGAACAAATATAAATTACATTAGCAGCTCCTTCGGGGGTACCATTACACATATAAAAAAGATTATAGGAATGTGATAGGTTGTGTAACCATAAAATGTCCATCCACAAATGGCCATCTCCACAAGGGGATTAGAAGCAAAATCCAGCAGGAGCTATGGAGTATAAAAGAGAAGAGAGGCGCCTCTAAGTGTACCAATATGGTTACATTTAATGAAGGTACAACATTTAGCAACTCACATGGTTGATGATTAAAAGAGGCATATCTAAGTATGCAGGCATCTTGGGTAAAACTGCCCACATGGACCATCCTCCACACCGTCGGCTCTCACAGCTGTCAGTCTGCAATCATGAGAGGGAAGACTACCCTGCAGTAGACCAATCTGAAAGTGAGGCTTGAAGCACTCATGGAGAGCAGTGTGGAAGGGATGACGTTGATGGTGGTGTGGAGGACGGTCTATGTGGACAGCTTTACCCCGGGTGCCTGTTTTAATCATCTACCATGTGAGTTGTTAAATGTTGTACCTTCATTAAAGTGGATGTAAACCCAAAAAAAAAAATTACTGACACTTCTACCTTGTACAGGAGAGGATATAATGTCATCTGTGCCATGTTTTGCCACAAAAAGTTAATCCAATAACCTTATCTTTTTTCAATAGGAAAGAAGCTGTGAATAAGGCAGTTTTTGCCGAAACATGTAAGCCTATTCCTCTGTATGGACGAAATGGAATAAAAGAAGTTTTGATATCGTAGTTCCAGAGTGCCGGCTTTTTTTCTCTTTATTAGTAAAGAAAATGACCCAAGGAGAAATAGGAGACGTTTCATCCCGTGCTGTGTGACTGACAGGTTTCTTATCTCCTGCACGAAGCAAAAAGAGCCTCACACTCCGCCCTCCCATCTCCTTCCAGCTCTCAGTATAGAGTTGGGTGGGAAGTCTTGTGACATCAAAACTCCACCCTCCGAGCTTCAGCAAAGAGAGACACCCACTGATTCCAGAGATTTGTGGGGCTGCTACAGCTGAAAAGGGTGACAATTGCAAGGTAGGGATACTTGCAGGAGGCTTGCATGTACATATACATTAATACCCTGCCATTCGTTTATACTGGGTGGGTTTACATCCACTTTAAATGTAACCATATTGCTACACTTAGAGGCGCCACTCTTCTCTTTTATACTCTGTTGGGATGTGATGCTACTCTTATATGAAGACATTGCTTGTATATCAAGTCAAAATGTATTAAAAAATTTTGCTTGTCTTGTGAAACGCTCTCAAACCAAGTTACTCTCAATCCAAGGTTTTACTGTAATCCCACTTTGTGTTCAAATGCCTTTCCAACCACAGATATTATTTTGAAAATTAGCAGCGACATGATCACTGTGTTGCTCATAGCCTGTGCAGACAGCAGAGCTATGGGAGGAACCCAACAGGCTGTCTGCCGAAAACGACAGGAAGGGGTGGATACAAGACCAGTCATCCTGCACAAGGAGAGAGAGCAGCAGTACCTGGTCTTTATTACAGGAAGCTCCTATACAGAGACAAAGCTGGATAAGTGCACAGATCTAGAAGCACACAATGATTCAAATAAAAATACACATGGCTCCTGTATTAAGACAATATTTGCTTATCCTGGAGATCAGTTTTAAAGAAGAAGTATCCTGAGCAATAAAAAATGAAATGTTGATCTACTGATTCTTGAAGAAGACTCATCTTTGCTTTTCCAAAGAAACTCTGAATGATTATGCAGTATATTCCTTCTCATTAAATATTTGTGTCCTACAGAGCAGCGCATTCGCACAGCAGAGGGGAAGGGGAGGACGCTGTTGACCACATTAGCTGTGGTTCTACTACACAAATTCAGACAAGACAAGATGCTAGATGTACCTTGTGCCTTGAAAGACAGGATAAGGGAAAATATCTGTGGTTCAGGACTCAGTGCAGAACGAAGTGCACTCTTGTGATTCATAGGAGAAGTAGGACCCGATGTCCGCCGACGAGCCACAGTGAAAGAACGGAGAACCGCCGATGTAAACACGGCGGTTCCCCGCTCTGTTAGTAGGGGCATGAGAGATCTACTGATCCCTGTCACTGGGATCAGTTAGATCTCTCATGTCCATGTTAGCCCAACCCCCCCGCAGTAAGAACACACCCAGGGAACACAGTTAACCCCTAGATCCCCCCCAGGTTAACCCCTTCACTGCCAATGACATTTATACAGTAATCGGACATTTAAATTTCTGATTGCTGAATAAATGTCATTGGTCCCAAAAAAAGTGTCAAAAATGTCCGACATGTCCGCCGCAATATCGCAGTACCGCTAAAAATCGCAGATCGCCGCCATTACTAGTAAAAAATAAAAAATAAATAAAAACCCCAGAAATTAATTCTCATCATCCGTAAACACTGCCTCTTTTGCGCAAACCAATCAATAAACGCCAATTGCGATTTTTTTTTTATCACAAATATGAGGAATTATATAAAACGGCCAAAAACGGTGAAAAAAAATGTTTTTTTATATTTTTTTTGGATTTGAATTTTAGCAAAAAGTAGGATATTTGTTTTTTTTGCAAAATAATCGCTCTTCTTTTGTTTATAGCGGCGATTAGAAATGACGCAGAGGCGATCAAATACCACCAAAAGAAATCTCTATTTGTGGGAAAAAAAGGACGCAAATTTTGTTTGGGTACAACGTCGCACGACCGCGCAATTGTCAGTTAAAGCGACGCAATGCCGAATCGCAAAAAGTGCTCTGGTCCTAAAGCTGGAAAACCTTCCGGTTGGTAAGTGGTTAAGGTCCCAACCTCCTTTTCTTTCTTTTTTATTACTGATAGGGATGGAGGCATAGGCCATGCTTCATTTAAAGTCCCACAATTCAAACCCGTGCCCTCAATAGGCTAATAGGGATGGAGGCGCGCCTTGGCATAAATTCAACTTTAACTGTTCACTAATGGCAATGTCCCTCGTTATTTCCTTATCCTACAGTTGGTAGAATGTTGTACTCAATGGGATTAACACGATCAAACCCCCTTTTAACCACTTAAGGACCGGAAGGATTTCCCACCTTAGGACCAGACCACTTTTTGCGATCGGCACTGTGTCGCTTTAACTGACAATTGCGCGGTCGTGCGATGTTGTACCCAAATTAAATTTACATTCTTTTTTTCCCACAAATAGAGCTTTCTTTTGGTGGTATTTGATCACCTCTGTGTCATTTCTGATCACCGCTATAAACAAAAATAGCGACAATTTTGCAAAAAAAAGCAATATTTCTTATTTTTTGCTAAAATACATATCCCAAAAAAAAAACAAACAAAAAAAAAAACAAATGTATTAATCGATTTTGGCCGATTTATATTCTTCCTCATATTTTTGGTAAAAAAATCGCAATCGGCGTGTATTGATTGGTATGTGCAAACCATGAGAATTAATTTCTGGCATTTTTACAATTTTTTTTTTTTACTAGTAATGTCAGCGATCTGTGATTTTTATAGGGACTGCGATATTGAGACGGACATGTCGGACATTTTTGACACTTTTTTGGGACCAATGGCATTTATACAGAGATCAGAAATGTAAATATCCACTGATTACTGTATAAATGTCATTGGCAGGGAAGGGGTCAGTGGCAGCTGGTGAAATTTTAGGATGGGGGGTGCCAGACCCTGCCCTTCCTTTTGGACCCCTCCCACTGCTCATAAGCCCCACTCCTTATAGTTTCCACCCAATGTGTCAGGAGTATACAGCTCATCATCACCAGATAGGGGTATACAGTCACCAGATAGGGGTATACAGAGCCACCAGATAGGGGTATACAGTCACCAGATAGGAGTATACAGAGCCACCAGATAGGGGTATACTGAGCCACCAGATAGGAGTATACAGAGCACCAGATAGGGGTATACTGAGCCACCATATAGCAGTATACAGAGCCACCAGATAGGAGTATACAGAGCCACCAAATAGGGGTATACAGAGCCACCAGATAGGAGTATACAGAGCACCAGATAGGGGTATACAGAGCCACCATATAGCAGTATACAGAGCCAGCAGATAGGAGTATACAGAGCCACCAGATAGGAGTATACAGAGCCCCAGAGAGCAGTATACAGAGCCACCAGATAGGAGAACACCAAATCACCACTATACCATAACACCCACGACCCTGCCCTGCCGCAGGAGTCATGGCTCTGAAAGCAGCACTGGACACCCCCCCACCGTGGGAGTCACAGCTCTGACAGCAGCCCCCGACACCCCCCTGAGTGTGGCTCTTATGGAGTGGTGGAGAGAGAGGATCTTCCTGTGTCTCTCCTCTCTTCTCCACAGTGCAGGCATGCCGAGATGTCCCCGCACCTCATGCTTCCTCCTTCCTTTTGCCAAAGCACCACTGGGCATGCAATAGGATCGCCTGGCCGACCTGCTTCCCGATAGCACAAATTAATTCGCTATCGTCACACGATTGGCTGGGATCTGGTGCTTTCTCTGAGCCCCAAGCCCACCCTTTTTTGAAGCCTATTAGGTGCTTCACACCTAATCAGGTGCTTCAAAAAAAGACACCCCTTCCGCCCTCCGCCATAGAAATCTATGTGTCCGGTGTCCTGAAAGGGGTCGGGCGCATGGATAGGAAGGCGGCAGCAGGGATGGGAGGGCTGCGCCCATGCGGCCTTAAGGCACGGGCCGCCCCTGGAAGGGGTTAACCTACAGGGGGCACTCTAGGGGTTGACTGTGTTCCCTGTGTGTGTTCTAACTGTATGGGGGCTGGGCTGGCAGGGGCACCAGAGATCTAACTGATACTGAGTACAGGAATCAGTAGATCTTTGACATGCTGCCTATCAGAACAGGGAACCACCGTGTTTATATCGGCGGCTTCCCATTCTGGCTCCGTCACAGGCCATCGCGAGTTGCCGGCGGACATCGAGTCCGCCCGCCCCGCGGCCGGCCCCACTCAGAGAGCACCCGATTGACAACTATAAGCGGTGATTCATGGGACAGAGCGCCGCTGTCGCCGCTTATAGTCGCTACGCGGTTAGCAAGCGGTTAATTTCTGATCTATTTTATTTACACTGTTTTGGTCATTTGGTGCTGAGAGTTGGTGGACTGCGGGAACATCCGGAAGTTCATTAGATCCGGGAGCTGTGGTGCTTACTGCAGGCTCCCCCCCTCCTCCATCCCTGATGTGGGTCAGGCGGGTGCACTGTCATTGAGCATGGACGTCACGCCTTCCAGGCCAGATGTGCGATGCCCTCGTGGCGCCGCTATACCAGACGGGGTAATTACACTCTGCGTGCATCACGGGGGGGTGTTGGTGCCAATTACCAGGCGGCATTAGCTGCCCAGGGGATGGCACCCCCTGTCTCCCATTGCATGCCAGCGTGACGTTGGAGGATGTACCATGGCGGCGCTCCTATTTAGGGCACCATCACCCGGTGGATGGTGGACTCTCCTTACACATCACTGTTACCATGCACCTCGATATAAGGTTCCAACTTTACCACAAGTATGTCACACCACCTCAGACATCCTCCAGCGCTTCCTCCTTTCACTGTCCTGGCTTTTTCTCTCTTTTTTCTAATTTCAATTATCCACTTTATTCAACATATTCTCCGGCTCGAGCACCTTAATATTTTTGTAAGTCTATGGTAAGTGTATGGTATCCCACAACTGTTTGTCTAATTGACTTTAATATCCTTGGCTTTTTTGTCTATTTTTGATCATTCAGATATATACATATATTTTTTACTTAGATATTATGGGTCTGCCCCTGAAGAGTGATTGAATGTCACAAAACGCGTCGAGCTACGAACTACCCCTCTGTATATCTATTATACGTTGTTCAAAGGAATGTACACGTTTTTTATTGGTTTACAAGATCTGATATGGAATTTTTGCCAACATACTCAATTATATATATACATCTTGATCGGCTACCCGTGATGGCCCCCCGCAGTGAAAGAACGGAGGTCCGTGTATGTAAACACGGATCTCCGTTCTGACAGAGGGGGAAGGGCTGTGATCACAGGCTACCTGTATATGGAAGCCGTGATCACTCCCCTCCCCATGCCAGCCCAGCCCCCATACAGTTAGAACACGCCTAGGGAACACATTTAACCCTTAAAGCGCCCCCTCCAGGTTAACCCCTTCACTGCCAATGGCATTTACACAGTAATCAGTGCATTTATATAGTACTGATCGCTGTATAAATGCCAATGGTCCCAAAAAAGTGTCAAAATGGTCCGACATGTCCGCCGCAATATCGCAGTACCACTAAAAATCGCAGATCGCCGCCATTACTAGTAAAAAAAACCCCCCAGAAATGAACTCTCATCATCTGTAAACGCGGCAACTTTTGCGCAAACAAATCAATAAACGCCGGTTGCGATTTTTTTAACCAAAAATATGAGGAATAATATATATCGGCTGAAACCAATGAAAAAAATATTTTTTTTAATTTTTTTTTTTTGGGGGGGGGGTTGTATTTTAGCAAAAAGTAAGAAAAACTGTTTTTTTTGCAAAATTGTCGCTCTTTTTTTATTTATAGCGGCGATCAGAAATGACACAGAGGGGATCAAATACCAGAAAAAGAAAGCTCTATTTGTGGGGAAAAAAGAACGCAAATTTTGTTTGGGTGCAACGTCGCACGACCGCTCAGTTGTCAGTTGAAGCAACGCAGTGCCGAATCGCAAAAAGTGCACTAATCCTAAAGTGTGAAATCCTTCTGGGGCTGAAGTGGTTAAAGTCTTCTTTTTTTTTGGTACGCGGACAGTGGCCTCTTTAGATATCGAAAAGGCCTTCAATACCATTGAATGGCCTTGTCTGTGGGAAACACTTTGCAGAATGGGATTCCCCCTAGTTTTCACTAAATGGCTCCAAGTGATTTATGCCTGTTCCACGTGCGGTTCAGGGGTGGACTTTCTCTCCCATTCAGACTTCATAGGGGTACGAGGCAGGGTTGCCCTCTGTCTCCAGCATTATTTGTCATTGCTATTGAACCAGTGGCAGAGGCGCTTCGCACCTTTGCACTCCTCTGTATTGGCTTGCTAGAGGAGAGGGTTGCCCTGTATGGTGACGACATGATATTCTTCCTTAACCACCTCCCACCCGGCCACTGTATATATACGGCCGGGTGGGAGCTTCCCCGTTCTGACAGGACGTGTATTTACTGCATTATGATCACAGGATCCAGCTGAGCAGAGATCGGGATACGGGCGCAGTGACTGGCCCTCCCGATCATGTGACGGCTGTGTCCAATCACAGCCGTCACATTATAAACAGAGACGAACGTCTCTGTGACAGTTCTCCCCCCGCCGAGCTCGGGGGGGGGGGGATCTGCAGCTATGTGACAGCTCTCTGCATGATGATGATTTCATGCAGAAAGCTGTCACAGATCGCCCCCCACACAGTGCACCAAGCACACTGATACCCCTGTCCCCATACACATAAGTGTCCCCATAAAACAGTCCCCAAAACATCTGTATGTCCCCAATCACATCTGTCACCATACACAAAACATCTGTCACAGGCCCAAAAACATCTGTATGTCCCCAAAACATCTGTCACAGTCCCCAAACATCTGTCTGTCCCCGTCACATCTGTCACCATACACAAAACATCTGTCTGTCCCCGTCACATCTGTCACAGTCCCCGTCACATCTGTATGTCCGCCAACACCAAATAAACCCCGATTTGGGTTATTTTTACCAAAGAAATGTAGCAGTATCATTTTTGGGCAAAATTTATGAAGAGAAATTACTTATTTGCAAAATTTTATAACAGAAATGCAGAAAAATGCATTGTTTTTGAAAATTTTCAGTCTTTTTTAATTTACAGCGCAAAAAATAAAAAACCCAGGGGTGATTAAATACCACCAAAAGAAAGCTCTATTTGTGTGAAAAAAATGATAAAAATTTCATATGGGTACAATGTCGCATGACCGCGCAATTGTCATTCAAACTGCAACAGCGCTAAAAGCTTAAAATTGGTCCAGGAAGGAAGGGGGTTTAAGTGCCCAGTATTGAAGTGGTTAATGACGCTGGCCCATCGCTGCAGGGAGCTTGACAAGTTCTGAATTTGTTCGCTAGAGTCACCGGGCTCAGGGTCAATTGGCCTAAATCCTTACTTTTCCCAAATGATTGGTCCGCTAGAA
>BLSH010289408.1:572467-583190 GCA_018402905.1 Glandirana rugosa
CCCCTCAGAGCTCTCCAGCCCACCCAGTGTTCTCCAGCCTCCTCCCTGTGCTCTCCGCCCCCCCATGCTCTTTCCCAGCACCCCTCATCCGCCCGCACCTCTGCCGGGTTCCCCCCTCTCCTCTCCCAGGGGATCCGTCAGGATGGAGAGTGGCCGGTTAATATGTCATGGGCTGGTGAGTCGAAAAAGCCTGGGCCTATTTTTTGTCCCAGTCCGTTTGTTTTTTTTATCTGTTCTCTATATGTATGTGTGACAGTTATAATCTATAGGAGACTCTTTAGATGTGAATGTGTCCTTCACCAGCTGCTAGTGGTCTTTATTATTCTGACTTTATAGCACTCATGTTTAGTGTTAGCTGCCTACACACTGATTAGCTCCAGGTGTTTCCTGCTCTGCCTCTGGCAACTCGTCCACAGTACAGGATGAAAGGTAGCTTGTAGATATCAGATGGGCACAATGTGAGCCACACCTGAAAATTTCAACTAGCAGCACCAAAAGTTGTCACCTGCAGTTTATTAGCAGACACTCTTTGGTTCTGTAACCCATGAAAGAAGTGATGCTCCTTATACTTTGGGTGATGAGCCCAGCTTAGCATTTCTGTAGCTCAATATTTCTCAGTAGTGTTAGAAGATCTGTGCTAGGACAGGGATCTTTTTTTTTTTTTTTAGGGTATGATCCACCAACATAGGCATGCGCAGGGGGTGCACCCCGTGCGCTACAGATTCCCTCTGCTAAAAAAAATAAATAATAAAATTGTAAAAAAAAAAATATATAAAAAATAATTGGTAAAAAATATTACAAAAATAAAATAATAATAATAAAAAAACAGCTGACACCGTCACTGTCCTGCTGACACCAACCTCACCTCTGCTCTGCTGACACATTTGCTGCTCTACTGACACCATCCACTGCCCTACTGGTTTTTACATGTATTTATATATATTTATTCATTAGGCATACAGTACATACACACACACACTCACATATGTGTTTTGAGCTTTGGGGTGCACACCCTAATAAAATAGGCTGCACACACCTATGTCCACCAACATACTGTGCTGATGAAAATGCGAATTGGATGCAGAGAAACAATTCACATAGGTGTGAACCTAGACTGAAGATTCAAAACCCAACCACGACACTACCACAACACTACCTGCCTGTCCTCCCTGTGCCTGCGTGGGTTTCCTCCGGGTACTTTGGTTTCCTTCCACACTCCAAAAACATGCTGGTAGGTTAAGTGGCTCCTGTCTAAATTGGCCCTAGCATATGTATGTATGTATGAACATAGGCGTGTGCACAGGTCGTGCCAGGTGTGCCTAATCATCTTGTGTGGCGCATATTCCCCCTGTTTAGACCCCTGATATTTCACCAAAGCCCCCTAACATGAATCCTAAACAAATTGTAAAAAATATAATAAAAAATATAAAATTGTAAAAAATAATAAAAAATAAAATAATAAAACTAAAAACTACTGACACCAATCTCTGCCCTACTGACACTGTCAGCATATATACACATGCACGCACATGCATATGTGTTTGAGCTGTGGGACGCACACCCTAATACAGTAAGCTGTGCGCACAAATGTGTACGAATGTGAGTAAAGGCCCGTACACACAATTCGAAATTCAGACTGGAATTTTCGTCCGACGGCCTGTCGTCCAAAAATCTTACCGTTAGTATGCTCCTGTGGACAGCTGATTTTGATTTTTCGTCAGACAAAAGCTGAATGCGCAGACTAGTAAATTTTTTTCGTACGACAGCTCAACTTCCGATTTTCAGATGGTCAGTGCAGAAATCGTTACACAAAAGGAACGACCCGGAAGAGTTTGGTCATGTAAACTGGTGATCATACTCCAGAATTAACATTCGTTATGCGGCAATTGAAATTACGAAATGCAACGCACATTATCATCTTTTAAATGTCTTTTCAATAGGGAAATTAGTGTAAGCGGCCCAAAGGATGACGCCCCAAAATTGAACTTCCTCTTTATACTCTCGTAGTACGTCACTACATTCGTCTTTGTCAGATAAAAATTTTCCTATAGTCACTATGCTCTATAAAATGGACATGCGATTCGGACAAAAATCAGATGCTCGGTTAGGGACCTTAGATTGTAAGCTCCTTGAATGCAGGGACTGATGTAAATGTACAATATATACAGTATGTCACAAAAGTGAGTACATCCCTCACATTTTTGTAAATATTTTATTCTATCTTTTCATGTAACAACACTGAAGAAATGGCACTTTGCTACAATGTGAAGTAGTGAGTGTACAGCTTGTATAACAGTGTAAATTTGCTGTCCCCTCAAAATAATTCAACATACAGCCATTAATGTCTAAACCGCTGGCAACATAAGTGAGTACACCCCCTCTAAGTGAAAATGTCCAAATTGGGCCCAAAGTGTCAATATTTTGTGTGGCCACCATTATTTTCCAGCACTGCTTTAACCCTTTTGGGCATGGAGTTCACCAGAGCTTTACAGGTTGCCACCGGAGTCCTCTTCCACTCCTCCATGATGACATCACGGAGCTGGTGGATGTAAGAGACCTTGCACTCCTCCACCTTCCATTTTAGGATGCCTCACAGATGCTCAATAGGGTTTAGGTCTGGAGACATGCTTGGCCAGTCCATCACCTTTACCCTCAGTTTCTTTAGCAAGGCAGTGGTCGTCTTGGAGATGTGTTTGGGGTCGTTATCATGTTGGAATACTGCCCTACGGCCCAGTCTCTGCAGGGAGGGGATCATGCTCTGCTTCAGTATGTCACAGTACATGTTGACATTCTCAGTTCCCTCAATGAACTGTAGCTCCCCAGTGCCAGCAGCATTCATGCAGCCCCAGACCATGACACTCTAACCACCATGCTTGACTGTAAGCAAGACACACTTGTCTTTGTGCTCCTCACCCTGTTGCCACCACACATGCTTGACACCATCTGAACCAAATAAGTTTATCTTGGTCTCATCAAACCACAGGACATGGTTCCAGTAATCCATGTCTTTAGTCTGCTTGTCTTCATCAAACTGCTTGAGGGCTTTTTTGTGCATCATCTTTAGAAGAGGCTTCCTTCTGCGACGACAGCCATGCAGACCAATTTGATGCAGTGTGTGGCATATGGTCTGAACACTGACAGGCTGACCCCCCACCCCTTCAACTTCTGCAGCAATGCTGGCAGCACTCATACATGAATTTCTCAAAGACAACCTCTGGATATGATGTTGAGCACATGCATTCTTTGGTCGACCATGGCGAGGCCTGTTTTGAGTGGAACCTATCCTGTTAAACCACTGTATGGTCTTGACCACTGCGCTGCAGCTCAGTTTCAGGGTCTTGGCAATCTTCTTATAGCCTAGGCCATCATTATGTAGCCATGTACTCTTTCAAGAGTGGCTGATAGTTGTGGTCCACCTGCCTGCTGCCCTCAATCACACGAATTCCACACACCCGGAGTCACTGAACAGGCCGGTACTGTTTTGTTGTTTTATTTAGGGATTGAACTTGGATAGGGATAAGAGATGACCGCGGGATGCCCAAGAATTGAACATGGGACCTACTATATACATCTCCGGTATATACACTTCTTCTCTTCCAGCACACTACTTGCTGACTGTTACACTCCTCTTTTCCTTTCTCCAGCACACTACTTGCTGACCATTACACTTGTTTCCCTGGTCCAAAAGGAAATTTATCAGACCTCCATGACACCTCCTCTTCACCACAGCTAGCACATGGTGAGGCCTGCTGCAGCCGTGGGCAAGGCCTCAGAACCACCCTTTGTGGGTAAAAATCACGAGTTTCTTTCCCTGAAACCGTGAACCCACTGTTGTGTAACTAAGTATGTTGGTGCTAGCTGGGTCTTGGATGAACTACTACTCCCAGCCCATCCATCTTCCAGACCCATCCGGCCTGTCCTGAGGTCTAATGGCTCTCCTTCCCCTTGGTTGGTTCCTCCTGGCTTCTATAGACTGCTCTCTCTCCTCTCAGATCACCCAATTCACAGGGGCTGCCACTCACCATTTATATGATGGATTCTTTAAAGAGTCTCCCTCCATGTAGAACTCAGCTGCTCTCCTGCTTCTCCTGTGCCACTCCAGGTGCCAACTCCTGCTCCCGGCTGCACCCAAGCCCCAGGCCTCAGGTCCACCCCCCCCAGACTGGGGGATCCCCTCCCAGACGAGGCCTGATCCGCAGCTCCAGCTACATCCTCATCTCTTCCACCGAACTCTCCTGACACCTGCTGGCAGATAGCTGTATTTAAGGAGGCCTGCCCCCTGACAACCCAGCCTGTGGATTGGTCAGGGCTCCTTGTCATACATCAGGAAGTGACACCTCCTCATCCATCCCCTTTCTAGAGCTTTCTCAGCTCAAGGGGAGGAATCTCCAAGGAGTGTACCTTCCCTCCATCTCCAGCCCCACCCCTGAGCCACTACCAGCCCAGATCAAAACATCGAGGCCTGCACTTACAGTCAGGCCTGACTAGATTTTTCCTCTCCTGCCAAAAATCTACAAAAGTAAAAGCACCTAAACTATGGGGGTGCTACATTTATGTAGCGCAGGAATTATTTTTTTCAGATCCTCAGAGAGTTCTTTGCCATGAGGTGCCATGTTGAACTTCCAGTGACCAGTATGAGAGAACACACCTGTTCCCCATTCACACCTGAGACCTTGTAACACTAACGAGTCACATGACACCTGGGGGTAAATGGATAATTGGGTCCAATTTAGACATTTTCACTTAGGGGTGTGCTCACTTTTGTTGCCAGTGGTTTAGACATTAATGGCTGCGTGTTGAATTATTTTGAGGGGACAGCAAATTTACACTGTTATACAAGCTGTACACTCACTACTTTACATTGTAGCAAAGTGTAATTTCTTCAGTGTTGTCACATGAAAAGATAGAATAAAATATTTACAAAAATGTGAGGCATGTACTCACTTTTGTGAGATACTGTATGTGAAGTGAGTGTTGCATAAGTTGATGGCGCTATATAAGTACCTGTAATAAATAAATCAATAAATAAAAGCTTAGCAATGCTAATAATAATGCTAAATAACACAAGGTTCAAAAGGCACTTCCAGACAATGACCTTATGACATGACATTGATGGCACAGATAACAGCAGAGGTTGATAGGACATTTGGGATAGGATGGTCTGTGGAAAGGGTTGCAAACACTTTTTCTCTGTAAAACGCTAACACAATTAGACATGGCAAAAAAAAAGATCTAAAAACTTTCTCTGAATTGAACTAACTTAGCCAAGTACAAAACCTGAACAAAACCTGCTTGAATAAAATAGCTGAATGTATTATATTATTATACTCATAAATACATAAATGACAAACTAAAGGCATCAAAGAGAAACCCTGTTATATGCTAAAAAAGATGCAAAAATCATGTTAACATGTTTTATATTGCAAAAGTGCAAACACATCCACTTAGACCCTTTTCACACTGAGGCACTTTTCAGGCAATTTAGTACTAAAAATAGCACATGTAAAGTGCCTGAAAACTGCCTCTCATTCATTTGAATGGGTGCTTTCACACTGAGGAGGTGCGCTTGCGGGGTGGTAGAAGAAGTCCTGCAAGCAGCTTCTTAGGGGCATGTTTGGAGCGCTTTAAATAGCGCTCCAAAAATACCCCTGCCCATTGAAATTAAAAGCGCAGCAAAACGGGTCTTTTTTAGTTTTTATTTGCAAGGTCACGTTGTCACGTGATCTTAAAAAAAAGTATCCTGCTAGCACCCGAAAAGCACCACTAATACGCTGCTAAAGCACCGCAAAAACGACCGACGATTTAGTGGCTGGTTTTGCAGCGCTCCCGTGTGAAAGGGGTCTTAGTCTTGCAGTTATACAGAGTGGGCCATTTATATGGATACACCTTAATAAAATGGGAATGGTTGGTGATATTAACTTCCTGTTTGTGGCACATTATTATATGTGAGGGGGGAAACTTTGCAAGATGGGTGGTGATCATGGCGGCCATTTTGAAGTCGGCCATTTTGAATCCAACTTTTGTTTTTTCAATAGGAAGAGGGTCATTTGACACATCAAACTTATTGGGAATTTCACAAGAGAAACAATGGTATGCTTGGTTTTAACGTAACTTTATTCTTTCATGAGTTATTTACAAGTTTCTGACCACTTATAAAATGTGTTCAATGTGCTGCCCATTGTGTTGGATTGTCAATGCACCCCTCTTCTCCCACTCTTCACACACTGATCGCAACACCGCAGGAGAAATGCTAGCACAGGCTTCCAGCATCCGTAGTTTCAGGTGCTGCACATCTCGTATCTTCACAGCATAGACAATTGCCTTCAGATGACCCCAAAGATAAAAGTCTAAGGGGGTCAGATCGGGAGACCTTGGGGGCCATTCAACTGGCCCACGATGACCAATCCACTTTCCAGGAAACTGTTCATCTAGGAATGCTCGGACCTGACACCCATAATTTGGTGGTGCACCATCTTGCTGGAAAAACTCAGGCAACGTGCCAGCTTCAGTGCATAAAGAGGGAAACACATCATCATGTAGCAATTTCGCATATCCAGTTGAATGGCCCCCAAGGTCTCCCGATCTGACCCCCTTAGACTTTTATCTTTGGGGTCATCTGAAGGCAATTGTCTATGCTGTGAAGATACGAGATGTGCAGCACCTGAAACTACGGATACTGGAAGCCTGTGCTAGCCTTTCTCCTGCGGTGTTGCGATCAGTGTGTGAAGAGTGGGAGGTTTGCATTGACAATCCAACACAATGGGCAGCCATGGTCACCACCCATGTTGAAAAGTTTCCCCCCTCACATATACTAATGTGCCACAAACAGGAAGTTAATATCACCAACCATTCCCATTTTATTAAGGTGTATCCATATAAATGGCCCACCCTGTACATGCTGATATAAGCTTTTCAAAACGTGCATTAGAAGCTGCAGCGTGTCAAGTCAGATAGAGCCCCCCTTATTTCCTGGCTGAAGGACATCCAGTCTCCCTAGTCTTACTGTAACTGGCCCACCTCTTTCATTAACTAACTGGAAATAATGATCATGGGAAATAAATACTTATTTAATATGATAGCCAGCTCCATCCTAACGTATGTCAGGTCACCTGGGGTCAGGTGACAGGTGCGCACCGCTGGGGTTAGGGGCGCACCGCTAAGGTTGTGGACCCTTAGCTGACTGCTGCAAATGGAGCTCTGGGTGGTGCAGGAAAGCAGATACACCGGAGCACTGACACAGATACACAGGAAGCCAGAGCATAGGTTTTCCCAGGGTGCAGAGTCTAAGAGCCAGCAGGTTTTCACCAGAGCCTCTGATGGTCAGGATGGACTTGGCTGCTACTGACTCCAGGTCGAGGCCCCCAGGCTCTCCTAGCTCACATTCACAGCTGGCTACTGGTGGATAGAGAGGTAGCAGCAGTGCGGGACAATAATAGATAGTCAGTAAGATAAGCAAGGGTCAGGGACACGAGCAGACAGGGACAGACAGGAGAACACACCAAAGATCGGGGTATGAAGTAGACAGAAATAGTCACAGAACAAGCCAAGGTCGGGGTAACAAGCAGACGGGAATAGTCAAAGAACAAGCCGAGATCAGTAGACGGAATCAGACGTAGAGCACAAGGTAGGAACCACACACACAAGAAGCCTAACAGCATGGTGTTATATAGTGTTCCTAATTAGTGCCTGGGGTGGAGCCCTGCTGAAGGAATATTATTTAAGCACACAGATGAGAGGTGCACGGCCTCTAAGCTGAACACAAGCAGAGAGGTAATGCAGACAGACAGGACATGAAATGTACTGCAGATTCATGACAACGTGATACTAAACACACACTGTTTACTTCACATTATCCCTTCTATTTCTGTATGTGGATGATGGCATTGTAATTATTTTAATAAAACAAAAAACATCCAAGTCCCTTTTATTATAATCGATATACAGCTGTGACATGACCCATATCTTTCCCAGCCTGTCTGTAGGGAAACATAAGCAGGAGGAGCTTCTAGTCCTCTGCTGCTGGTCACATGTTCAAACTAAAAAAGAAACTGCTTTTGGGGTATGGAGTAAAAATAAATAATTAATATCAACAATCTGTCTTAAATTGTCACAGAAATATATATTTTAAATGAAATCTTCATTATTGTTTGGCAATAACATGGCGTGGGCGGATTTCTTCCAGTCACAGGCTGTGTCATGCCCCTCCAGCCTGTGTCTTAGAGTAAGAGGGAGGTGAAGTCTCCATCAATCAACATGTAATATCCCACGCCCATTGTTTTTAGCTTGTTAGTGAGCATGGAGAAGGAGGGAGGAAGTAGGCTGTCATTTAGCACTGTGTATACGCCCACATGTGTGACTCGCGTGGTCTGCTCAGATGTGATTGGGAAGGAAATGCTCTGGGTAGAAAATACACTGAAAACCGAACATGTGCACTAGCTGCCAATACTGCTCTGCAAAATCCTTAGCTGCACTGGGGACATGGACAGAAGGGGGAGACAGAGAACAGCAAGATCAGGATCAACCAAGTTTTTTGCAGCATACAGAAAAGGAATCCTATAGTGACTGATGGAGTGTGAACAGCATTTATTGATAGTTTTAATGATGTGGTTCTAGTGACACTTTAAGGTCATAATGCAGAGTTTTCCTGATTCTCATTATTCTTATCAATGAAGAATATCTGACCTGGGGAGCACATAGCCTAGTAACATTCGATTTTGCCAGCATTCACACAGAACAAAATGTACATGCAGTTATGCAGAATGAATAACTCTTCAAAATCCTTCCCATAGTATGTCTCTTCTGCAAAAAACAAAAAATGTGACTGGATGCAATTTCTGTCTGTAAGGCAGTTACACTTTCACATATCTTCATGTCTTGTTTATTGAGCATTCCCACTATCCAGAAAAAAAATATATAACCCACAGAATAGGTTTGCATGTTGATGCAAGTGTGCAGGGGTGCATGATCACGCAAGCTGGATTTTCTTGAGAAGAAGAATGAATAGTGCCCGTTGCAGTTTTTATTCACCTTTAGTAATTCAGGTGCTGAGATTGTTGTAGTATATATTTTGCGATGTCAGCCACTAATGAAAACTTCTGTGATCTCAATAGAATATTCTGCAGGAAAACTGGAAAATTGTAGCAATTTGTCATCTTTTTAAATAAGCCATATCAAACCTGGAACTCTGAATATCAACATTAAGAAGTCTTTGTTTGACAGATGTAAAACTAACGTCCTATTTAGAATGAGTAAGTGTCTTAAAATATTTCACTGTTAACATTTCTTCTCAGCTCAATCTACCACAGAATTCTAGTTTTCCGGACAAGTAAAAGCTGAAAGCTACAATGAAAGGAAGTGACATACCTGCTTAAAACCTGGGAAATACACCAGGAGACCATTCAAATCATCCAAATTGTTCTGCTCTTAATTTTCTATGTGAATTTTTGGTTATTTTCGCAGTAAGTGTTAAAAACAGTTCCAGGAAATGAGAAAAGAATAGAAGCAAACTTTAAAAGCTAAGTCATAAGGTTTACTAAGGTTACCTCTAGGCTGGATTAACCACTTCGGCCCCGGAAGGATTTACCTCCTTCCTGGCCAGAGCACTGCCTTGTTTTAACTGACAATTGCGCGGTTATGCGACGTTGTACCAAAACAATTTTTTTTCCCACAATATAGCTTTCTTTTGGTGGTATTTGATCGCCTCTGCAGTTTTTATTTTTTGCGCTATAAACAAAAAAAAGTGACAATTTTGAAAAAAAAAAAACAATATTTTTTACTTTTTGCTTTAATACATGTCCAATAAAAATATATAAAAAAACAAATGTATTCATCAGTTTAGGCCAAAATGTATTCTTCTACATATTTTTGGTAAATAAAATCGCAAAAAGCATTTATTGATGGTTTGTGCAAAAGTTATCGCATCTACAAACTATGAGAATTGATTTAAGGCGTTTTTATTATTATTTTTTTTTTACTGGTAATGGTGACGATCTGCGACGATTTTTATCGGGACTGCGATATTGCGGCAGGCACTTTTGAAACTTTTTCGGGTCCATTGACATTTATACAGCAATCAAAGCTAAAAATAGCCATTGATCAGGGCAGCCATCAGAAATTTAGGTGCCCCTTACAGAGCTTTAGACCTGCCCCCCCCCCCCGTCTGACCACCAACATTCCCCAGGGCCTGTCCACTGGCCATCCCACCAAATCCGCCCACTGGCCAGGGGGGTACACATGTTGCAGCTGCAGTAGGAATTATTCACCCTGTCACACTTACCAGGTGTAGTGTGCCGAGCATGACCCATTCAAGTGAATGGGGCCGCTTTGCAAACACCCTGCAACTGTGTGCAATGCATGCTAGTGTGGTGAGATCCAAGGGGGTTAAAGCAGGTGGTGAAAAGGCGATAAAATGCCTCCTCACTGCCTGCTTTAGCCCCTTGGTCACTTCACAAGGTTGCTACATTTCTTTTAAGTGTGACAGGGTGTACAATTCCTGTTGCAACATGTGCAGTGGAGTGCAGTTGCGGGGTGGTAAAAAAAACAGGGCTCATCTATGAGGATTTTACCTCCCCAAACTGCAAATGTAAACAAGTTCATACTTGCCTGAGCCCCCTATCATAGTTGCCTTTTAGGGGATGTCGTGGGAGAAGAACAGAGAGGGACAGAGAGGGACACTGTGCATGCAGGGAAAAAGAAGGATGCCTCCGTAAAATAGCGGAAAAGT
>BLSH010289408.1:583200-599885 GCA_018402905.1 Glandirana rugosa
AACAGAGAGGGACGCTGTGGGGGCGGGGGTAGGATACAGGGGGAAACCGTGGAGGGGGTAGGAGGATGCAGGGGGACACCGTGGGGTGGGGGAATGGAGGACATAGGGGGACACTGTGGATGGGGGAGACCGTGGGTGGGGGAGAGGAGGACACTGTGGGGAATGAAGGATACAGGGGGTCACCATGGTGGGGGAGGACACAGGGGGACACCATGGGTGGGGGAGGGAAAGACACCATGGGGGGTGAAGGACACAGGGGGACACCGTGGTGGGTGGAGGACACGGGGACACCTTGGGTGGGGGAAGGGAGGATCTTGTGGGGGGTGGACACAGGGGGACACCATGGGGGGACCAGGAGAGTATCAAAGGGCCTCCTGCGGACTTGTTGGGGCCCCCTACATCTGTACTGGCGGCCACTCTACCCCCCCCCCCCCATGCCGGTGCTGGTGTCCCTAGACTCCAGTAAAAAAAACAATGCACAGACAGCACTGCCTCATCCGATGTTTCAATAAGACCTTGCGCCGAACCATAGGTGCTGGAGGTCCCAAACTTGGATCAGTTGTGGTCCAGGGGGCCCTCTCAATGTGACCCAAGTTTGGTATTTTTATCGCCTATGGTTCAGGAGAACATTGTCCCCAAACCGGGTGCCCCCTCCCATGGACTCCGATGTTAAGTCCGAAATTCACCCAATAATTGCCGGTCAATAACTGGTCACTTTGGGGACCCGGTACGGCCGGACCATAGGTGCTGGTGGTCCCAAACTTGGACCAGCTATTGCTAATGGGGACCTCTCTATGTGACCAAAGTTTGGTATTTTTATCGCCTATGGTGCGGGAGAACGGTTTTCCCAAACCGGGGGACCCCCTCCCATAGACTCCAATGTTAAGTCCGAAATTCACCCGACAATTGCCAGTCAATGACCAGTCATTTTGGGGACCTGATAGGGCCGAACCATAGGTTCTGGAAGTCCCAAACTTGGACCAGCTATTGCCCACGGGGCCCTCTCTATGTGACCCTAGTTTGGTATTTTTATTGGATATGGTTCGGGAGAACGGTGTCCCCAAACCGGGTGTCCCCCTCCCATAGACTCGAATGTTAAAGAAAGCTAAAGTCTTTGTTGTAAGGGCCCCTTGAGACACTGGGGCCCCTTACAACTGTACTGCCTGTACCCCCCTGATGGCGGTCCTGCCACTGATTACTGTGTAAATGTCACTGGCAGGGAAGGGGTTAAGCTGTAGGGGGTGATCAAGGGGTTAAATGTGTTCCCTCTCTGTGTTCTGTGTGGGGGCTGGGCTGGCAGGGGCATGACAGATCAAACTGATCCCGGTTACAGGGATCAGTAGATCACTGTCATGTCCCCTGACAGAACTTTACATTGAGGGTTCCCTGTTCTGCCTCTGTATTAGGTGATCGTGGGTTGCCAGTGGACATCGAGTCTGCCTGACCCGCGGCCACACTCATGCAGTGTGCGGCAGGCATGAGAGCGCACCGCTGGCTGCCACAGTGTAGCAGTAAATGTACGCAACGCGGTCGGAAAATGGTTAACACTATGGAGGTACATTTATCCTGGAAATGTCTTGAGGTAACCTGAATGTGAGTGGCCCTACCCTATGCAGCGGTGTACCTAGCCTTAATATAATGCTTTCGGGCTGTAGTCAGCCTAAGCCAGGAGTGCTCAACCTTTTGAAGAGCAAGGGCCACTTAACTGATTTGATAACCAGTCGCAGGCCACAATGGATTATGGGGTTTTACGGCTCCCCAAACTACAAATGTAATTGAGCCCTTATTGTTCTGAACCTCCTAGGCTGCCTTCACACGTATGTGCTGGGGTGCAACCCAGAGCACCTGCGGCTTTCCTGCAGGTTAGCTGTGCTTTGTCATAGACTTCCATTACATCTTGTGGGTGTAGTGCACTTCAGAAAGCGCTCCAAACCCACATGATATAATAGAAGTCTATGGCTCAGTGCAGCTAACCCACAGAAAAGCTGCACGCCGATCATGGTTGCACCGTGTTGCCAGGACACAACGCGACTCCGATCTGTGTAAAACCGCAGCTCTTTAACCATGTGATCGGCTGTGACCAATCACAGCCGGTCACATGTAAACAAGTAAGTGCTGGTAATCAGCGCTCCTCGCCTCACACTGACAGAGTGTGTGGCAAGAAGAGATGATCAGGGGCATCTCCTCTCACAGAGGACATCTAGGGATGTAATCAGGGCACTGATCATCAGTACCCTGATTACAATTAACCACCAGTGCCAGCAACAAGTGCCCACCCCAGTGTCAGCACTAAGTGCCCACCAGTGCCAGCAGTCAGTGCCCACAAGTGCCCGGCAGTGGTGCCAATCAGTGCCTATCAGTGATGCCAGTCAGTGCTGGCTTTTAGTGCCGCCTATCAGTGCTGCCCATCACTGCTGCCCATCAATGCCCATCAGTGCCACCCATCAATGTCCATCAGTGCCCATCTGTGCCACCTATCTGTTCCCACCAGTGCCACCTCTCAGTGCCCATCAGTGCCACCTATAAGTGCCCACCAGTGCCACCAATCAGTGCCACCTATCAATGCCCATAAGTGCAGCATATTAGTGCCTCCTCATCAGTGCCACTTAAACAGTGCCCATAAGTGCCGCCTCATCAGTGCTGATCAGTGCCACCTCATCAGTGCCCATCAGTGCAGCCTATCAGTGCCTGTCAGTGCAGCCTTTTCAGCACACATCAGTGAAGGAGAAAAATTACAATTTACAAAATTTACTGCCAAAAAACAAAAAAAACTTTTTTTTTTCAAAATGTTCTGTCTTTTTTTTAGTACAAAATAAAAAAGCCCAGCAATGATTAGATGCCACCAAAAGAAAGCTCTATTTGTGTGAAGAAAATTATAAAAAATTTTTACATGGTTACAGTGTAGCATGACCGCGCAATTGTCATTGAAATTGTGACAACTCTGAAAGCTGAAAAATGGCCTGGGCAGGAAGGTGGTGAAAGTGCCCAGTATTGGGGTGGTTAAAAGAACGGAAAAGTTCACAAAAGACATCAGTAGCCCACACGCAGGGGGTTCTGCCATTACTGTAACTTGTACAATCAGAGTACTTCAGGCTCCTGGCTTACTCTATTGCCACACGGCTGCTTCAGGCCTCCAGCATAGGCCTAAGGTCTGCTCCTCAGACTAAAAAAATTCCTTAGAGTCAAGCTCTCTCCTAGCTTACTCACGATCAGCTCATTGCTGCTCTGTCCCAGACTTAAACCCCATACACACTCTACAACTTTTGTTGTCTGATTTACCAAAACCGTGTAGTGCAAGGGCCTGTCTGATTGCATACAAATTGAAACTCTTAAGGTTTGACTTCATATTATATGGTTTTGGTAAACCTGAAGGAAAAAAATCTACAGAAATTCGTATAGTGTATATCCAGCTTAAGTCTGCCTTCTGCAGACATACATACTCTGGCTGCCCTCATGCAGCCTAAAGCCTCGTACACACGGTGCGATGGTCATATGAAAACGGTCGTACGACCGGTCATTGTACGATCATCCGATCGTTAGTACGCGCGATTAGAACAGCCGACATACGACGGTCGTACAACAGAAGTTGGATGAGCAGACTAGAAAACTTTGGTTGTACGACAAGCGTTCGTACGACTGTTGTACCGTGAGTACAGAGAAGTTGGTCCAACAAGCTGTACTTGCAAAAACACGCAGTCAGGAACGTTCAGAAAGGTCCGTTCATGTAAACCTAGTTCCAATTTCACAATACATATTCGTTCGTCTATTGGCAATTGAATTCAAATAGCGAAATGCAGCTCACATTAGCATCTTTTCAATGGGATAATAATGGAGATGCATTGCTAGTGGTACTCACGTTATGAACGTAATGAAAGACAGTTTTTGTGTAGTGATAGAAATAGATTTGGCATTATTGTGAATCTCTTTAATTCTATTGCACATTTCCCCAATATCATTATCTCTGAAATCTAATTACCAAATTTAAAGTATTATGTTTTCCTTACTAATTGTTTTAACTTTTCTTTTTAATGTAACTGCCTACTTCAAACCTGTCATTTGACTCCAAAAACATAGGCAAGTATTGTTATTTTCATTATTCTTTATTTTCCAGAATAAAGAACATAAATTAAATTAGTAATGCATTGTTGCTGCAAATTAAATATAACAGAATAAAGTGCTTAACATAAGCAAAATGGGTTAAATAAAAAACAAACTCAAAGAATAACAGCAAAAATACAGGAAATTAAAGAATCCCACCAATGCTGGTATTGCCCATAATCCCCCAGGCCATGGCTGTTGGTGGGGGCCATGGGGATCATATTGGCACTGGCCAGCATGCTGGTGTGGTGGTTGTTATGGGTGGTGAGATGTTGTAGGTGGTGGAGGTGGAGGCACATTTTCATGGAGCTCAGTGTACTCTGTAATGAGCCCCCTCTCCCCCTTGAAGAGGACTTGGGTCATAAGCTCCTCTGACCTGCTCCGTTGGTAGGGAGTCATTGTTTTTAGTTTCGCTGCTGCATAGGCACCAAAAGTCTCCTCCTGGTCGAGATCCCTTTGGAGGATGGCTGTGGCCTGCCTGAAGAATGTGGATGTGCCCTCATCCACATGATGGCTTTTTCTTTTTCTCTTCAGCCCAACATGGAGGGGAGGGATTTGGTACTGGCAAAGCAGGGACGGCCCAGCGGCTTCCTCCTCTGTCACCATCTCTGTGACACTTTCCTGTGTATAAAAAGTGACATTATTTGAATATATTTGTTTGTGTGGGTCATCAATGCAAACAAATGTACATTTCATGACTGTTGCATAATTAGAAATACAAAACACTAGCATTCTGGCACCAGCATTTGGATTTATCCTAAAAAGGACTTTAGGACACAACTGTGTTTGGATATTGAAAAAAATGTGTTAAGGCTCAAATATTTGCCCAATAAGGTTTAGTTATTAGCATTGTATTTTATCTTTACAATATGTTCACCAACACTATACCTGGGTCAAGATGGCCTCCTCCGCATCCTCATCTTCAGGTCTAGGAGGCATGGCTTCAGCAGAGGTAGAGGGCAGGGTGGATAGCGATGGTCTGTCCTCAGATGGGTTCCTGAGAAAATGCAGGCTTTCAAAATACCACAGCTTTGGTACATAGATAGCAGATGCTGCAGCTCCTGACCTCTGGGACTGGGAATCATTTTTACCGCCCTCCCATATGTCATCCTCATGTTGGCAATTTTGTGTCTGACATATTTGTCAGTAGCATCAGGTTTGATCTGCTTGCAGAGCTGGACCAATTGCTCATAAGCTGCCTGCCTTTGGGCTCGATTAAAGTACTACTTTGTCTGGATGTTCCAAAGACAGGGAAGTTGCCTGTACAAATCTATAAACTGGGGTAGAAACTCATGCGAGAAGAAGTTGTCACTCATTATGCCTGCAAGACACAAGACAAAGCATTATGCAACTTTGCCCGGCATACCCCTAAGGTGCACCCAATCTAGGCCTCAATCCAAGCAGTATAGGCCATTCATCCACATCCAGGCCCCAATCCAAGCAGTATAGGCCATTCATCCACATCTATGCCCCAATCCAAGCAGTATAGGCCATTCATCCACATCTAGGCCCCAATCCAAGCAGTATAGGCCATTCATCCCAACCTAGGCCCCAATCCAAGCAGTATAAGCTATTCATCCACATCTAGGCCCCAATCCAATCAGTATATATCATTCATCCCCATCTAGGCCCCCAATCCAAGCAGTATAGTCCATTCATCCACATCTAGGCCCCAAGCCAAGCAGTATAGTCCATTCATCCACATCTAGGCCCCAAGCCAAGCAGTATAGGTCACTATCCACCTATGGCAGAAGTTCCAGCCGAACCTTCGTTTGCACTAAATATTGAGCGGTTTCCCAAACGTTCGTTCTCACACAACGTTCCTACCTACGGCCGTTTCCTCAAGCGTTCATTCGGCCTTTATACACTGTGCACCGCTCTCGGGTGCGTCGTGATGCTGGGGCGTGAACGGCTCTCCTATCCGTACCAACTCCATGGAACGATACGATCGTAATGAAAGATGGCGGATTCTCGAAGCAACAGCCAGTCCAGCGGTGCTGTATCACACCAAAAAGTGTAAGCCACCCCCATGACCAAGGCTGAGTTGGTGGACATGGTGGGCATTATGGAAGCCCACGATTATGACTGCAAGAGGGAGAATTATGAAAGGCCAAACAGCCATAAAGATTTTATATTGAAGCGGGTCATTGATCTGCTGTCTCGGAAACATGGGGTCCAGCGGTCCAAGGATCAGCTCCGCAAACACTGGTCCGACCTCAAGCATCGGAAGCAAGATCAGCTGCACCGGATCCATCGAGTCCTGGAAAAAAGTAAGCAATATTTTTCTGTAAGCAATATGTATATGTGTAAATTAGATGTCTGAATCTGTTCTTGGTCAAAGTAGCTAGAGAGAATTCTAGTTGATTTTTGGAACCCTTTGTATGTATTTGGGCTTACAAATAAACTAAAGCATATATGAAGAATAGAATTTTATAGTGTTTTTAGACATTCCTTTAGCTTTTGCACTTATGTTCTTTTTGTATTTTTCAACAGGGAAACAGAAAAAACAAGGGGCCCACCCCCGCAAGGGACCAAGGGAGTCTCCCACCCCTGGCCCATCAGCTGAGGCAGAATCCAGGACACCTTCACGCCCAGAAGGTAAGTGCAAAATGACAACAATACAAATTGAGCCACAGACAGCTACTAGGTGGGCAAAAGGGTGGGGGATTCAGGCCTAAATTAAAGGATAAGTGTCACTTTGTTGGCTGCTGACTGATTCATCAGTGCCCATTAATACAGCCTTGCTAGTGCAGACATGGGGAGAGGATAGCCCCCAGTGCTGGAAGTCACACAAATGCTTGTGATGGATCAGACAGCCCACATCCCATAGGAGCGAGGGGGGGGGGGCAGCTGTAGGAGTTGACCAATGTATGCACTTGTCAAGTCTTTGGCCCATGGAAAATGGCATCATCGTCCCTTTGTTGTTGTTTTTTGTCAGAAAATCCTCCAGAGTTCCCCCAACCCCAGACGACCAGTGCACCCAAAACGGCCATCCCAGCCCAAGTGCAAAGTTGGTCAACTAGAAAAATCTCTAAAAATGTATGTGTTGAACCTGTAGTGACTTTGGGATGCTTAATGAATCTTTTTTTTGGTTTTTAGAAGAAATAGAATCGCAACAGCTGCCCCAACATCCGAATTTCAAAAGGGAAGAAGCTGGGGGTGAGCCTGTTGTTTGCCCTTGTAAGTACTGTTCTAATATTGCTTCTTGTGTATTGACATGGCTATTGGTACATGGGACAGCAGGCACCAGTTAATAATAAAGACAAACACACCTTTTTTCCTTTGGTCTAAAGTATGGCCATGGCATTTATTATTGTTGGCTTTAAAGTGGTTGTAAAGTGCCCCCCCCCCAATAAAAAACAAAAACTGCAAAGCAAAGGCTTAATGAGCTAGTATGCAGTGCACACTAGAGCATTCTGAAATAGTTACCTTGGAACAAAGCTGTTGCAGCAGTCTCGGCACACCGACATCATTCTTCCAGGTCTGCGGCTCCGTCCAATCACATCGCGGGCACCAGCGCTGTGATTGGCCTAGACGCCCTGACATCACTCCCGCACATGCGCACAGGAGCCGTCATTTACGGCACGTCAACAGAAGAAACGGCACCCGGGGCTACACCAGGTGCCCATTCTTCAGTGCGCATGTGCCGATGACGTCGGCACATACTGATACAGGGAATATCTCTCAAACCGTACTGGTTTAGGAGATATTTCCGGGACCTACAGGTAAGCCTTATTGTAGGCTTACCTGTAGTTTAAAGTGGTTGGCATGAGTTGACAACCACTTTAACAAATATATTACTTTATTGCAAAAAATTTCTAACATGTGTCACAGCTCAGCCACTACGTCTCGAGCTGTATCAACCAAGTAAAGGGTAATCGCCCCAACCTTCATACTAAAACTTCACTAGAAAGACTCTGGATAAAATTCATCAAATGCTAAACAAGATCTCACTTCCAAAAAACTAAAAAATTACCCCAAATCACTATGTTGGCCCTCAGCCACTTGACCATAATTGCCCTAATACATTTTCATCTTTTTACCAGGTCATGAGGTGCCCCAATGCACCGTGGGCAGATTCCGGTGGGAAATTATGTGGTGCTGTGCCGAGCTGGAGGACATCCAAAGGGCAGCGAACGAAGATTGACCAATGTTGGGGACAAATTTTAAAAATTGTTGCAATTGGGCTGGTTTTTGGGAGACACCGTTTTGTGGACTGTTGTCTGGTTCAAATGGCCTAATGAAAAAGTGTGTAAACATGTGCTCTATCCCATCAGGGGTTGCCAAGTGTCACCTATCTGGGGGGCAAACCGCCCTTCCTGGAGTTTCTTGGAGAAAGGGGTGTTGCATCTGCGAAACGTGTGAGTTGATCCCATCAGGGGTTTTGATCTGATGCGTTTCGGGGGTGCCCCCCTTTATCAAAGCTTATCCAAACTTGAGTTTGGATAAAGGGGGGCACCCCCAAAATGTTTCAGCTCTGAACCCCTGATGGGATCAACTCACACGTTTCGCAGATGCAACACCCCTTTCTCTAAGAAACTCCAGTTTGGTGGAAGGGGAGCTTACCTGATCTCTGATGGGGGTTTGCCTGATCCCTGATCGGATAGAGCATGTGTTTCTACACTTTGTCGTTTGGGGCCTAAAATTTTTATGTGTTTGATGTCTGTTTTTAACATTAAAAGACTTTTACATGTTAAAAAGCACCTCGGAATGTGCCAGTAATATAAAGCTTTGATACTAACAGTGTGTGGCTTCTTCTGTACTTGATGTATGCCTGTGAATTCCCTATGTTTATGTATTTACAGAGCGAATGTGCTCTTATATGTGGTCAACTCATGGGAATTTCAGCAGGAAAACTTTTAAGCAGTTGGGAATGCATCATGTTTTTGTTCTTCATGCATGGAATGCATGAAGAACAAAAACATTGTGTATGTGTGTGTGTATGTAGCACACCCCTGCACACCAAAATACTTAGCAAAAGCTTATATTGTGACCTCATGGAGAAATGAAGGTTAGATTTCCCTCTTGGAGCAAGTGCAAAAATAAAACACATATATAGAACATCTCTTAGACATATAAAAATGACAGACAAGAGTAGTTAAACGTTAAATATATTTTAGACGCAATCCCTTGCATTCTGGGTGGCCAAGGTAGCACGGCTAGTCTGGAGGTCTACCATTGCATCCAACGACGGACGACCTTCAGCTGATGTACTAGGGTCTGGCAGGGCTGGATCAATGTCACTGGGCATGGTGGTCATATAATTGGTAGCATTCCTGCTTAAAAAATTATGCAGGATGCAGCAGCACAATACCGCATGATTAATTTTATACAATGCCAGGTTTAAGGGCGTTAAAAATAGATGGAACCTATTCGACAAAATACCAAAGGCGTTTTCCACCACCCTTCGAGCATGAGAAAGGGAAAAATCCCTTGCATTCTGGGTGGCCAAGGTAGCACGGCTAGTCTGGAGGTCTACCATTGCATCCAACGACGGACGACCTTCAGCTGATGTACTAGGGTCTGGCAGGGCTGGATCAATGTCACTGGGCATGGTGGTCATATAATTGGTAGCATTCCTGCTTAAAAAATTATGCAGGATGCAGCAGCACAATACCGCATGATTAATTTTATACAATGCCAGGTTTAAGGGCGTTAAAAATAGATGGAACCTATTCGACAAAATACCAAAGGCGTTTTCCACCACCCTTCGAGCATGAGAAAGGGAAAAATCCCTTGCATTCTGGGTGGCCAAGGTAGCACGGCTAGTCTGGAGGTCTACCATTGCATCCAACGACGGACGACCTTCAGCTGATGTACTAGGGTCTGGCAGGGCTGGATCAATGTCACTGGGCATGGTGGTCATATAATTGGTAGCATTCCTGCTTAAAAAATTATGCAGGATGCAGCAGCACAATACCGCATGATTAATTTTATACAATGCCAGGTTTAAGGGCGTTAAAAATAGATGGAACCTATTCGACAAAATACCAAAGGCGTTTTCCACCACCCTTCGAGCATGAGAAAGTCTACAGCAGGGGTGTCAAACTGGCGGCCCTCCAGCTGTTGCGAAGCTACAAGTCCCATCATGCCTCTGCCTGTGGGAGTCACGCTTGTAATTGTCAGCCTTGCAATGCCTCATGGGATTTGTAGTTCCGCAACAGCTGGAGGGCCGCCAGTTTGACACCTGTGGTCTACAGTATTATTGAAAATCCTCTGTTTAGGTTGCGTTGAGGAAATGGCTTCATAACATGTTCTCCAAGACCAAACGCCTCATCTGCAACAAATACAAAATTCAGACCCTCCACATTTTGGTCTGCAGGTGGCAAGATGAGGTTGCCATTCTGAAGCTGCCTATAAAATTCAGTTTGCATGATTACTCCTCTGTCGGAGTTGCGGCCATTCTTCCCCACATCCAGGTACAAAAATTCATAGTTTGCAGACACAATGGCAAGCATCACAATGCTGAAAAACCCCTTGTAATTAAAATAATAGGAGCCAGAGTTGGGTGGTGGTACAATCCTCACATGCTTGCCATTAATGGCACCCCCACAGTTGGGAAAATCCCATTGCTGCAAAAACTGAGCAGCAACTTCCTGCCACTGCTGGGGATTGGAAGGAAACTGTGGAGAAAAAAAAAATAATACTTTGTCACAAAACATAAAAATGTTCTTTAACATACAAATGCAAGGGCAACATAAGGCTAGACTTCCATTTCCAGCACAGTGGACAGGTAAGAAGTGTGATAATCCCAAGCTACATACACACTATACTCTTCAAATTACATTTTTCAAAGAATAATCAAGCAAAAACATATGAGGTCAAATTAGTAGGTAATCAAGTAGACCCTTGCACTACATGGTTTGGGTAATTATTAAGGAAATGTGACCCACAAAAGATGGAGAGTGTGTATAGGAGATTACATTTCTGGAGATACAGTAGTTTGAAATGCTGATATAAATTTTTTGGGAGCATGGGGATTAGCTTTGACATAATAAGAAGACCTTAAGCACTCTGCATGATTTGAAACACAAAAATAACGTTTAAAAGGTATGTGTTTTTTTTTGGAGGGGGGGTTAACGCCTAAAGTGCAGCTGACATAAATGATTGTGGCATTACCAGGCTGCGTGTGCAGGGCAGCCATCAGAAATTGTGGGGCCCCCTTACACAGCTTTAGACCTGGCCCCCCTTCTGACCACCAACCTTCCCCAGGGCCTTCCCACCACATCTGCCCACTGGCCAGGGGTGTACACATGTTGCAGCCCCAGTAGGAATTATACACCCTGTCACACTTACCAGATGTAGTGTGCTAAGCATGACCCAGTGAAGTGAGCAATGCATGCTAGTGTGAAATCCAAATTAAAAAAACAGTGCACAGGCAGCACAGCCTCATTTAATGCTTGCAATAAGACCTTGTGCCGAACCATGGGTCCTGGAGGTCCCAAACTTGAACCAGTTGTGGTCCAGGGGGCCCTCTCCATGTGACCCAAGTTTGATATTTTTATCACCTATGGTTCAGAACGGTGTCCCCAAACTGGGTGCCCACCTCCCATAGACTCCAAAGTTAAGTCCGAAATTCACCCGACAATTGCCGGTCAATGACTAGTCATTTTGAGGACCTGGTACGGCCGAACCATAGATGCTGGAGGCCCCAAACCTGGCCCAGTTGTTGCCCAGGGGGCGCTCTCTATGTGATTAAGTTTGGTATTTTTATTGGCTATGGTTCGGGAGAATGGTGACCCCAAACAGGGTGTCCCCCTCCCATAGCCTCCAATGTTAAAGACTGCTAATATCTTTGTTGTAAGGACTCCTTGAGACACTGGGGCCCCTTACAACAGTACTGCCTGTACCCCCCCTAATAGCGGCCCTGTGAGTGTGTATTGACACAGAACAACATGCTGGGGAGGCGTGTAGAGAAAAAAAGGAGGTGAAAAAAGCTTAGAGCATGCATGAGGCCAAAGAAGACATTTACAGCATATTGCAATGTTGCTAATTAGCTAATTATGTATTGTCAAAAAGGGGAAATACAATATTATCAAGCAGAAACACATGAAATGTGGTATTAACATGAAACATACCTTAATATAGTCCTTCTGCAGCACCTGTATGATGGCTGAGCATGTCTCAGGAATAATGACTCCAAGAGCCTGGGGGGAGATGCCTGTAGTGAACCTCAGGTCTTGGAGGCTTCTTCCTGTCGCCAAGTAGCGCAAGGTGGCAATGAGCCTTTGCTCAGGGGTGATAGCAAGGCGCATGCATGTGTCCTGCTTCTGGATATAAGGGGACACCAATGTCAAAAGGTGGTTAAAGCAGGGATCTGTCATGCGAAGATAAGTCCTGAAATCATCAGGATTATTCTCCTGGAGCTCCCTGACTAAAGCCATATGACCAAATTGATCACGGTTAAGTAACCAATTTTTGGTCCAACAACTCCTCTCCCTCCTTCACCTATGTTGGTTTTGGGTCCAAGCCAGGACTCCTAGGCCAACAATAGCGAGATTTCTATCTCTATAACTAAACATAGTTGATGAACAAACGGCCAGGAATGATCCAAAGAACGATCTAAAGAACGAACTGAAGAACGATCTGAAAGTCGCGAATCAACAAACACCAAATTTCACCTAACACGAAATTAGATGAAGGAGCCCAAAGGGTGCCTCACGATAACAGCACTTCCTCTTTATACGCTCGTTTCACGTCATTACGTTCGGCTTGGTCGCATGTTGCTTGTACGATCGTTGAGTGCACATCAGTACGGGAGATACAACAGCCAACATACGATTTGAGCCGTTCGGTCGTACGACCATCGAACCGTGTGTATGAGGCTTAAGAGATGAATAGTCTGTTTTAACTGCGGGGGAGTGGGTCATTGCTGACACAACTGCACAAGCCCACTAATACATGTCAGCTGGTCCTGAGAAGCCATCAGGAAACCTCAGAGATAGAATTGGGGTGTTCTGCGCAGAGGGATAAAATATTTTAATCTAAGAGCTGCAGCCCCCACCTCAAACTTATCGAAGGTATAGCTTGGGTAATATGATGTGAATTATGGTGGGTATGGCACTGCTCTGATTAGTCTTAAAAATCCAACCAAAAGATATATATATATATATATTCTGAAAAAAACTTGCACTCATAAATTTTCCAGCATGCTGGAAAAATCTTGTATTGGTGTTGTTTAGTGGAAAAGATGTAGTTGTAATGTTAGAGCCAATTCTGCTGTGCTCCACATTGAGAGAAAATATGTAAACAATTTTGAAGTTGAGTGTGTCTGTGCAAAAAAGTGAAATAATAAGCCCTGTGCGAAAAAAATATATACCAGTAGACTGATAAAGTGCGTTGTGGTGAAGAAATATAGCTGTGAATATACCAAGGTGTTTAAAGATTCAACATGATTTGAATAGTACATAGTTTTTTTTATATCTGAATGTGTAATCCAATGTGAGCCCAATCGCCACAATGATGGGTTTCTACCAGCTAGGACAGGGGTAGGGAACCTGCGGCTCTCCAGCTGTTGTAGAACTACTTTTCCCATGAGGCATTGCAAGGCTGATGGATACAATTACTCATAGAAGCATGATGGGAAATGTAGTTCTACAACAGCTGGAGAGCCGCAGGTTCCCTACCCCTGAGCTAGGATATATAATGTTACTTTTAAGGGACTGTGGTCCGACAGACCACTTGGCAAATATAAAGCCTTCTCAATATCTGCAAGCATTGCTGGGTTGGCAAAGGCCAAATCTATTCTGGAAGAATTTTATATGTCATAGAAAAACAGGACTATGCCCTCCCTTCTGGGTACTTCCACCTCCAGATTTTTGTCATCCCCATCGCCTGTGCCCAATTATATAATTCTGCTGAGTAGTGCCTGGGTGGCATAGGTCTGTCCAAGTCTGGAGACAGGATAGAGTTAAAGTCACACATCACAAGCAGTTTTGCTGGCAAATGTGAGATGACCTTTTCCATAATCACATCTAATACCCCTAAAGAGAAGGGGGGAGGGACATAGACTGCTGCCACAATATATTTTTGATGCCAAAGCGTAAACGTGATAATAACGTATTTTCCATGTGGATCAATATATGTTTTCCCAATACTACATGCCAAAGATTTATTAATTAAAATCGTTACACCCCTAGCATAAGATGAATATGTGGCATAGTAGGCCTTCTAAATTCATGTTTTTTTAATACCAGTAGTCTATTTCCCATCAGATGCGTTTCCTGTAACAAGATCATGTGCGGATTATATGCTTTTAAATATTTAAACATTAATGCAAGTTTAGCCTTTGAGTTTAGTCCCCGGACATTCCACGATACAACCGAAAAGGAGTTCCTTACACCCATTGCCATAGTGAGAGGTCAATGTTTATATGGAACTTTTGAGGCAATCCGGCCCCCCAGACCCATTTACTAAATAACAATAGGCAAGCAAGTTTTACACAATTTCCCCTCTCCCAACTAATACCATTCCAAACCCCACCCTCCCCACAACATCAATAAAATAAAAGAACCCTGCCTGCCCTCTTCCTCCTCCCCCACCATTCACACATGTTAGACTCTTCGGGGAGGCAAAAAAAGGGGGGCTTTAGCCCCAACTTACTCCAAAGAAAAACAACCATGGTTATTACCAAGACTGATGTGTCCCAAAAAAGGGAGAAACAGAGAAAAAAAAAATAAAATCGAAAGGTGTTCTCTTATATTCTTATATACCTTGTGACTAGAGCTGAGAAAATCTGTGCAGACGGAAAAAGATAAGGGAGAAGGAGGAGAAAAGAACATTATACATGTTCCCCTCATCCTCCTTCCCCCTCGTGACATATTTACGCCATCCATATATCATATTTGTGCCTTGTTTATGTTATAAAAAAAGGAAGAGAGAGAGAGAAAGGGAAAATGGAAAATAGTTCTCCCTCCCTCCCTCTCCACAATCCCCCCCCCCAAAAAAGAAATGTGCAACAAGTGCAACAGGTGATAAAAAAAGAAAAAAAGAAAAAAAAAGAAAAAGAAAAAGGGGGAAAGGGGAGGGTCCATGTCCATACTATAATCTATAGTGCAAATTATGTGCTAAATGGTACTGGTGTACATACTATTATCAACTCAGTGTTACTATGCATTAAAACTTGTGCCCCCCCATCTTTCTCTCCCTCCCCCTCCCCTAATGGGCATCCAACCACTCTGTTGCTGCTTTGGGAGTTTCAAAGAATCTTGTGCGATCACCATCTATCACACGTAAGTTACTGGGAAAAAGGAGACTAAATTTTACTCCTTTGTCTTTCAGTCTTTTGCGAATGTCCGTAAAGGTTCTTCTTTGCTGTTGTATCTCAGGCAGATAGTCAGGAAAAAACAACAGTTTAGAATTCTCATATTGCACATCCTTTTTTACCCTGGCAACCATCAATATAAGGTCCCTGTCACGATAATTCAGTAAACGTATCACAAAGGGACGAGGGTAAGCTCCTGGCCTTGGAAGAGAAAGGGGAATTCTATGAGCACGTTCTATCCCAAATGTAGGTGATTTCTCAATTAGGCTTAATACAGTGGTCAAGAAATGTTCTGCAAATTCTGCTGGTTTGTTGCCTTCCATGCGCTCCGGCAAACCCAGTATACGCACATTGTTTCTCCTTAGGCGACTTTCGGTGTCTATCATTTTCCCCTGTAGGGCCGAACTTGAATCTGAAGTGCATGAATTTCTTTATTATCCATTTTCACCCTATCCTCTACTGCGGAGACACGTTTTTCCACCTCCACCATCCTCTCCCTGAATTTGTCCATATCATGTCTTATTACTCCAATATCTGCTGCCAGACTGTCTATTTTAGCCATAAGTGTATCTTTGCAAGTTGCAATGGCCTGTAAGATGTCTGTGTTAGTAGGCTCCATACTCTCACCAGGTGATTTTTTAGCTGTTTTAACCCCTGTTGGAGATGGACAAGGGGTACTTGTGTTTGGTGCAGTTTTGTTAGTTCGTGGCTTACCTGGTGCCATGCAGTACTCCTGGTGCCGAATACACAGACCACACTGGCTGTCAAAATAGGACTGTGAATACAGGGAAACCAAAATGGTTTAAAATAGTGGTGTCACACCGCTTCTCCACCCATCCCGCTGCTGCTGACCTTAATGCCGAGCCTATCTACAGATAGAAAATGTCCGGCTTGACTTGGAATCATCCTAGGGCTGGTTGCAGTGTGCTGTATGCCGGAGCCCAGCATCCGCCCGTCGGCTGCAGCGCTTACTGTCGTCTCCCTGGTCTCTCCGGTCCGCGGTGCCCCAACAAGCTGGCGTCCTGCAGTCCACACGCCGAGGCCCACCCAGCATACACCGCGTCCGTGCCGGGTCGGGAAGTGTGGAAGGAGGGGCTCTCCAATCACATGCTGAGAGCTTCAGATTGACGGAGCTCTGGCTCCTAGCGTCTAGCTCCTCTCACGTCCTCCGCCGATCTCGGATGCTCTCAGTTTCAGTTCTTTAAGTTTGAGTTTTTAGTTTTGTAAAACTGCAAAACACAATTATAAAATATGCATCAGCATTTAACATTACAGTACAAATGCAAATAGTGACAGGCATGCTACATTACTATTAAGGCACTAG
>BLSH010289409.1:0-16632 GCA_018402905.1 Glandirana rugosa
TGCAATGATTGTTTAGCCTTCAAAGTCAATAATGTCTCGCATAAGGAGAGGAGGGGGGCCCCGTCCCCTATCCCGGGCACAGCTTGATCCCTTATGGGGTGCCGGGGGGGGGAGGGGGACCTCCGCCCTCCGCATAGCCTTCACTACACTTTAGCTTAAGGAAATGTTACAGAGTATCGTATACCTTATCGACAATATGTACGTGAAATGTTAGACTTGTATGGCGTTTATATCTCAACGTTGAATGTCTATTGTACGGAACTGACTCTCCATCCCTCTCATTGTAACTTCTAATACTCAATAAAAACTACTGTTTAAAAAAAATGCTCCATGTTACGAATAGTGGACAGGAGTTGGGAATGGGTGGGGGGAGGTAGTTAACCAACACCATGGTATAACTCACTTAGCTGCTAATAAGACAAAACTCATTAACTTCTGTGCATATTTGGAGATACCCGAGAAAGGCAAACCTAACATATAATGAATAGGATTTAAAGAAATATCAAAATTCAAAAGATTCTGCAAGAGGGTCTGTACATAAATCCAAAGAGGTTTAAGAATGGGGCAATCCCAGAAGATATGGTAATGGATACCTATATCACTAAGACATCTCCAGCAGTGTCGCAAAGCTTCTGGATTGCGAGCGTAAAGGATATCAGGGGTCCTATACCAAAGCATAAGAACCTTTAAAGTCCATCTCTCTCTCTGTGCCAGTCATGCGCACATGAACAATACAGGTCCATTTACTCATGTATGAATGACTGGACTCAGTCACACTTTAAATAATTTGTTTGCGCCAACTTGGACCAAATGAATTATTTGCATGCCAGAATAAACTGGATGCTGCTTAGGCAAAGACCAAAAATAAAAAGGAAAATATTTTTTAGGTGCCACATATAACTCCTGAGAGAGTGAGTACTACACGTGTTACAGTTAAAAGCAAATCTTATTCACAAAATGAATTATACAATGATAAAAACAGTCTATAATTGGATGTGGTGCCTGTTGAGCCAGTTGTACGCCACATTTCTTTGGCTGCTGTTTGGCCTGCAATATACTGTGGTAGCTCTTCTTATGTAGAGTAAAGCCTCGTACACACGGGACGACGATCGTACGTACGATCGTCTCAAATCGTATGTTGGCTGTTGTATCTAGCATACTGAATGCACTACACGATCGTACGACCACAGAAAGAACGTTCAGGTGCATGTAATTATCATCCAGCCATTCCTGACTTCGGAGCATGCATGTTTTGCACAATACAACTTGTTGTACCAACTGCTCTGTACACACGATACAACGGTCGTATGACCGCTTGTTGGTAAGACCAAATTTTCTAGTCTGCTCATACAACTCCCCTTGTACGACCATCGTATGTCGGTTGTTCTAATCGCGCATATGAACGATCGATTTTGCATACAACGGACGTTCGTACGACCTGTTGTATACGATCATCGTCCCGTGTGTAGGAGGCTTAAGTGGCGCTGTGTTCTAGCACTAGTACCAGCGACTTCCCCTTTACTTCTAGATATAGAAATATTCTCCTGCACTGCATCTTCACCAGTTAGGAGTATTTTTTCAATGATTACAAGGCTTCTTTTAATTTGCCAAGGTGGAGATTGTGACATCATCCACCTGCGTGGTAGACAACACTATCTATATCCATCAGTAAAGGGGAAGTCTTTGATAATGCTGCTGGAACACAGTACCGCTTACTGTTTGTAGCACAGGCTACTATAGTATATTACAGCCTAAGCAGCAACCAGTTCTTTCTGACATTTTAATATTATGCTTGGTGCAAGCTGGCCCAAGCAAATGATTTAAAGTGCTAGAAAATCATCTGGAATTCTTTTCTATTATTTCAGTTTTAAGAAGTTTTCTTCTAGATTTGAATAGGTGTGTGAACGCTATGAGAAAGCTTGAATGATGTTGCAAGAATAAAAGCAGACATCAGCAGTAACAGAAATCAATAAACGTCTAGGATTATATCAATGTTCAGTGTAAACATGGCATATGAAGTGTATGATTTATCCACTTAGTGGACCATGATGTTGAAGGCTAACTGACATCGTCCATTATACAACACCTCAGGCATTAATGTCATCTCTTTGTTACAGAACGTCCATAAAAATACATCATGGATTAAGTGGGTTTCCACTTTGGATTTATGTCACTTGCGATTAAAGAGCTTAGTATGAATGTGTTAGACATGAGCATATAATTATATATAGCAAATTATATTCTGACCTAAAATGATAGACATTAGAATTAAGCATCTGTGATGTGTAATATGGTGTTAGATACAGTAAATCAGTCAGGAGCATACTGGAACCAGTGAGAGTATAAAGGCTCATACATACGGTACAACGCTTGCACAACAGCTTGTTGTACAATCATCCGACCGTTAGTACGTGCGATTACAAAAGCCGGCATGTGGCGGTCGTACAACAGAAGTTGGATGAGAAGACTAGAAAACTTTTGTTGTACGACAAGCGATTGTACGACTGTTGACTCGTGTGTACAGAGAAGTTGGGCGAACAAAACTGTATGTGCAAAACACACATGCTCAGAAGTCAGGAACACCCAGAAGTGTCCATTTGTGTAAACCTACGTTCCTAATTCACAAATCACATTCACCTGGACTTCCTCTTTATACGCTCATAACACTTCATTACGTTCGGCTTTGTTAAAGCTTTGTTGAATGATTACTTGACTCATATCAGTATGCTAGACACAACAGCCAACAGCCGATTTTGGGCAAAAGTTGAACGTGCGGTCGTACGACCGTCGCACCTTGTGTACGAGGCATTAGACAAGTCCAAACTTTTTTTCTTAGTTTTGGACAGGGTGAAGGTTGGAAAGGTTTACCCTCACTTATTATTTTGCTGACAATGTTTTCCTAGATGGGAAATAAAGGGAACTCACAGACCAAAATTAAATGTTTTTCTTCAATAAAGTAGGGATGACTCAAATGTGTATTTCTGTATGTGTCCCTGTTGCAGGTTTTGCCTCACTTACCTTTTATAAAAACAATTGTCAGGAGAACAGGAAACTAGGGAAAATCTCTCTAATGGAGTCAACACATTTACATATAGCGGGGGCCCGCTTTGCTACCCGCTATTTCTGAGGCTTTGCCAAGTGGCCACTGAGAGTATACAGGCTCTCTTAGCAGGGAGAATGTGCCTGCTAGCTCTCTGCATGGATTTGATTTTTTCTCTCCCTCTTGTTTCTGTGTGCAGACACACACACACACACACACACACACACACACACAAACACACACACACATCAAATTACAGTGTGGCTCTCCTGAGTTTCTCTGTGCATGAGGGAGTAAGCCAATAGACAGTTACAGGAATCAGAGGGACTTTAACCAGCTGCAGGAATAGCTGCAAAGCATTCTGGAATATGATGTTCCTTTACCAGACGTCCCCATAGCTTTGTATGGAGTATGGAACTACAATCCCATGCATGCTCTAAAAGAGAGGAGGAGAGAGACTCCATCTTGATTGTCTGGGAAAAATTTAGTGAAAGCCTGGGAGAGGAAGAGAAAAGACCTAAGAGAGGGGTGCTGCCTCTTGGGTTATTCCACTGTATGATCTTAGGCCTCTGGGATGGGTCGGGACATCCAGCTTGAGAGAGAGAGGACCCCAGGTGCTCATCCAGGCGCACCTGCACCAACAGAGAAGCGTTCCAGTGTGAGGTGACCAGTGGCATTCAGTGAAAGCGTGCCTGTCCCAGGAAGTTCGTTTGGGCCTTGATCGATCGCAGGATTGGCTGAGAAGGTTGTGCCCATTTGCAGGAAACAAGGACACTGCACAGATGGAGTTATATTGAACCCTGTATACAGACATCATTGCTGGTAGACATCTTGCTGACACTTGTAGAGCCTCAGCATACAAGGCCAGTTAACCACTTGCCGACCGCCAACCGTAGGTTGGCGGCGACAAGGTGGTTCGACATATGACGGCGGCCACGATCACGAGCCGTGAGCGCGCGTGCTACAGTGCCATTCGACACAGGACCGATCCCTCTACAGGGCCAGGCCAATGATCTTTGGCCTGGCCCTTCCGATCGGTCCTGGCCAATGATAGGGCTCCTCTGTAATGTAAACGGAGGCAGAGAAAGTATGCTCAACTTCCTCTCTGAAGCCCTTTTCGGTTTCAGTGAGGAAGAAGGAGCATCTAGAAACATGAGTCTCACAACACCACACTGACACCTGGACAGTTAGGCACATTTAACCCCTTGATCGCCCCCCCAGTTAACCCTTTCACTCCCTGTCACAGCGTCATATAGTGCAGCGATCTGATTTTTACAGATCGCTGTACTTATGACCCTTGTGACACTAAATCAGTGTTAGGGTAGGTTACTAGTAGGCCTAGTTAGGTGAAAATACCCCCCTTGCGCCCCCAATAAAGTTTTTAACCCCTTAATTGCCCCCTGTCACCTGTGATCACTGTATAAGTGTCACTTGTGACGCTAGCTAGCTAGATAGTTTTTTCTTTCAATCAGATTATCCGCTGTATATTATTTTATATACCTTTTATAGGTTTTAACCCCTGATCGCCCGGCGGTGACCCCAGTTAGGTTTTAGTGTGCGTTAGAGTCAGCATAAACGCCAGGCAGGGCCAGTTAGTGAGGTACACTGACACGCACACACGCACATTAGGTAGGTGTTAGATATTATTGTAGTATCTGATCAGATCAATATCTGCGATCTGATCAGATATATATTAGAGCCCCCCACTAGATTAGGGTTCTAAAAAATGCAGTGTTAGCGGGATCAGCCCAGATACCTGCTAGCACCTGCGTTTAGCCCCTCCGTCCAGCCCAGCCCACCCAAGTGCAGGATCAATAGATCGCTGTCACTTTCAAAACACAGAACACATATCTGCAGCCTTAGCAGAGATCACGCCAGATTCCTGCGAATTCTGACAGTGATTTTGGTAGCATTTGAAACAAGCTCTGACAACCAGGTGCGCTTTTTTGCCTGTGAGTCACGCTAGTGTACGTATCAAATTTAGAAAGTCCAAAATGTCTGGCCGCACGTACACTAGCGAAGAGGCCGACACTATGCTGAGTATGACAGATGAGAGCGATGAGGAAGCTACACTGTCAGAATCAGGCTCAGCATATGAACCTGTAGACAGCAGCGGCACCCTGACAGATAGCTCTGATGGCGGAGTTGTGGTCCCTGCTAGAGTCAGGCGTACCAGTCCCCGTTCTGCTGTCGCTGATGTGCATGAACCGCAGGGCTCTCGTATGCAGCAGAGAGCCAGTACTAGTGCTGCTACCCATTCTGGTGACCTTGCAAGCACCAGCGGCCTAGTACCCCATGGACGTAGATAAACCAGCACTGCAGTATCACCTGGTGATGTGGCGAGTCCCATATGTGCAGTTCAAGCTGGTGTGGCTAGCCACAAAGAAGACAAACACAGGCCCACAGAACCTATAATGCCCTTCGTGACGCGCTTGCAAACGCTGATTGGCAACCCACCACTGATGCAGCACCCGTACCTCCCCCATTCACTGCCCAACCCGGAATCACGGTGAATACAGCTGATTTTACGGCCATTGATTTTTATTCGCTGTATTTCACGGAAGATCTCTATAGATCTACAGTGGACCAAAGCAATTTGTATGCTGGTCAATTCATCGCCACTAATCCCCATTTGACACTTGACAGAGATTGGAAACCAATCACGGTTCCAGAATTTAAGACCTTTCTGGGCCTTTTCTTCCTCATGGGCATAACTAAAAAAACTGAATTGCGGTCAAATTGGTCCACTGACCCAATTCACCATATGCCCGTGTTCTCTGCTTGCATGTCCAGGGCATGATACAAGCAGATTTTGTGGTTCATGCACTTCAGTGACAATGAACTCAGTCGTCCACGGGGTGACCCTGGATTTGACCGGCTCTACAAAATCCGGCCCCTCATAAACCACTTCATCCAGAAGTTTGGCGCACTTTTTATTCCCAACCAAGTTGTGTGCGTGGACGAGTCCCTGGTTAAATTTTCTGGCTGTCTTGCTTTCAAGCAGTACGTCCCCAGCAAGCGTATCAGATACGGGGTCAAACTGTATAAGTTATGTGACAGGGCCACAGGCTATGCACATAGTTTCATGGTTTATGTGAGCAAAGATAGTCACGTAGAGCCGGAAGGATGCCCAGACTACATAGGGAGCGCTGGCTTAAGAGAGATTGTGTGGAGCTTGGTATCACCCTTATTCGGAAAGGGGTACCACCTGTACGTGGACAATTATTACACGAGCGTGCCACTTTTTAGTCACTTGTTTGATCATCAGATTGGCACCGTGCGACCTAATCGCCGGGGCTTCCCCCAACGGCTGGTAGAATCCCGACTTAGTCGGGGGGAGAGAGCCTACTTGAAGTGTAATCATTTGCTCATGATGGAGTGGAGGGACAATCGGAATGTTTTCGTTCTGACCTCCCTTCATGCAGATATGACTGTCCAAATTTCTATGGTGACTGTTCTTGTGGAGAAACCCCTCTGTGTCCACTAATATAACCTAAATATGGGAGGGGTGGACTTCAATGACCAGTTACTGGTGCCGTACCTAATCACCCGTAAAGCTAGACGCTGGTAAGTGTCTATATACCTTTTTCAATTGGCTTTGCTGAACGCTCATGTCTTATATAGGGCGTCAGGACTGACGGGATCCTTCCTCAAATTCATGGAAGAGATCATCACAGTCCTCCTGTTTCCACATGGTGCTGCACCCCCACTTCACAATGTGAATGCAGTTAGCCGGCTGCAAGGGAGGCACTTTCCACGTGTCTTCCATGGTACCCCAGGCCACAGAGCACCCCAAAAGTGATGTCGTGTCTGCAGACGACGCGGATACAGGCGTGACACCCGCAGTTATTGTTCCACCTGTCCTGACCAGCCTGGTCTCTGCATCAATGACTGTTTTGAACGCTACCACACATTAGTGAATTATTAGCGTAGGGTGCATCAGACACAGTGATAGGCAAACGTACATAGGGTCTCCAAAGGTGCCAGTGCATTTTGAGAGACCCAAACCTGGAACTGGTTTTTAGTTACAATAAAAAAAAGGCGTACCAAAAAAAAAAAAAAAATTAAAACATCAAAAAAAATAAAAAAGTTAAAAAAACAAAAAAATATAAAATAAAAAAACCAAAAACAGTTGTACGTTTCTTTTTTCTCTCTCTCTCTTGTTTTCTCTCTAATCTCTCTCTGTTCTCTCTCTATTGTTAATATTTTCTATGCATACCTGTTTGTTACTGTTTTTATCATGTTTTCTTTGCAGGTATGTCATTTTTTTGTTAATGTTTACCTGTAATGTTTTATTGTTAATGTGTTTTAGAATTTTTTTTCTTCTTAGCAGGTATGTAATTTTTTAAGTTACTGTGTTTTATTAATTGTTTATTCCTTTTCAGGTACGCCATTCAGCTGCAGTACTGATTTATTAATGGTGACAGCAAAAGCGTTTGCTCCCACCATTCATAAAGCAGCGACTCCATCGCTGTTGGCGGTGATTTCACCACCACAGTTAAAAAAAGAGCAAATATACCAGAGCATAGGGGCAGTGGGTAGAAATTGGGGCGGATTGCCCCTATGCTCCGGTATATTTTTTTAAAAAGTAGCTGTGCACACCATTAGAAGTGGGAGGACGAAGGGAGGTTTTCTAATGGTGGGCATATCCACCGATTGATTATTTTTTTCATGAAAAAAAGAACATTACAACATATGCCCAACAAGGACAAGCGACATACTAGTATGTTGCTGGTCTTCTCAGGCTATCCTGTCCCACCGAGGAACGTGAGAATTCAGCTGGTGGTTCCGCCAGCTGACCATAGAGCTGATTGGAGACTAGAATGGCTCCAATCATCTCCATGGCCTAAGAAACCGGAGGCTATGAGCATTTTGTGACTTTGGTTTCGCTAGATATAAAGAGCGCCATTGGGAAATTGGGGAAGCATCTTATCACATCGATTTTGGTGTGGTCAGATGCTGTAAGGGCTGGGGAAAGATCTAGAGTTTAGTAGACCACAATTTTTTAAAAAAATATGCGACAATAGCTATTTTTATCATAGGGGATATTTAAAATCCCTGTGATAAAAATAAAAATGATAGAAAAAAAAAAATGAAAGGGACAGTGCAAAAATAAAATAAAATAGCAAAATGTTTAATTAAAAAAAGAATGCAACCCTGCCCCCCGTGCACGCGCACAAGGGTGGACGCAAGCGTCAGTCTCGTGTCATATGTAAACAACAATTTCACCATGCATGTGAGGTATCAACACGAACATCAGATCGAGGGCAGTAATTCTAGCAGTAGACCTCCTCTGCAGATCTAAAGTGGTAACCTGTAAAGGCTTTTAAAGGCTTTTTAAAAATGTATATAGTTTGTCGCCGCTTTGCGGGTGTGCGCCATTTTTAAAGCATGTCATGTTTGGTGTCTATGCACTCGGCATGAGATCAAATTTTATATTTCACCAAAAATTTGGGCAAAATAGTGTATTTTTGTGCATTAGTATTCAAAAAAGTGTTTTTTTCCCCCAAAAAATTGCGTTTGAAAAATTGCTGCGCAACTACTTTCAGAAAAAAGAAATTGTAACACCCACTATTTTAATCTGTAGGGCATCTGCTTTAAAAAATATATATAATGTTTGGGGGTTTAAAGTAATTTTCTTGCAAAAAAAATAATTTTTTCATGTAAACAAAAAGTGTCAGAAAAGACTTGGTGGTTCAAGTGGTTAGAAGAGTGGGTGATGTTGGGCATAAAATGCCAGGACAGTTCAAACCCCCCCCCAAATGACACCATTTTGGAAAGTAGATACCCCAATCTATTTTCTGAGAGGCATGTTGAGTCCATGGAATATTTTATTTGTTTGTCATAAGTGATTGAAAAATGACAAAAAAAAAATACACAAAGTTGTCACTGAAATTATATATTGCTCACAAATGCCATGGGTATGTGTGGAATTACAATAGGTATATATAAAGCCTATATGACAATATATATTGCAAAGTTAAAACTATATAAATTGATATTAATATAAGAGTCCTCATTAATGACAGGGTGACTAATCAGTCAGAAACACCCAGTGCACATCATATGTTCGTGAATCCGCCACCACACAAAAGAAAGGCTTACCAGACCTAGCTGGGAGCCAGGCATATAATATAATATCTGGATCACTTATTCCACAGGTCTCCACAGCCTTAGGGACACAGCATCACCATTTCCTCAGTAACAGACAGATGATAACATTGATGTAATAAGATGGTACATCCACTAGGGGGCAACTCCTCCATATATTCTTGTAATATTATGCCATTACCATGACGGACCATAGAAGCAGGAAAAAGCAGAAAGAGCCCCAATAGTGAAGCACAGTATGATAGGTTTATTTAATAAAAAGACACACGGTACTCACTAAAGTAAATTGTTTGGCAGCATGTATCAGCGTAACAGCGTGTAATTCAAGCCGGCTATCACACTAACACACAGGTGACGTTAGCGCGCCCTCCCGACATACGTTTCGTCAGAAATGACGTTGTCCGGGGATAAGGCGCGCCACTGAGTCACCATATTTATGCCTGGTAGCCGCCCATCGGTCTAAGACTTAGGCGGCCATCTTACTTGCTGGAGTCGACTCCCTAACAGGGGAAGAAACACCACTGACTGGCCGTAATAGTTCCGCCCTCGGACTAGAGGCACATTCGGCCATCTTAACTGTTGGAAAGGTTCCCATCACATGACGGGGCTTGTCAAAAAATGTCTGCCTTAAGGTGCCTCAGATTGTCGGAAACATCACATGGCATGTAATAGGATACTACGACCCATAATGATGTTACGAAAATCAAAATAAATTCAATATAGCCATAATTAATGTTTAGCCAATTGGAACACATTTTCTGCTGTTAATCAAAAAAAACAAAATTATAAGTAGAACGGGAAGGATTAAAAACCTTTATACATGGTCACCCATGTCTCAGACCCGGTTCACATTAGCTATAATGTAAATCACAACATAAACATTTAGCATATAACTAATAAAAATTGTGTTGCATATACAATCTGTAAAAATCAATAAATGAAAAAAGGATATTTTCCATATTTATTGTAAAAAATATGGGAGAAAATTAGAAAAATTATAAATATAAAAATGTATATATAAAAAAGGAGGGGAAAAATGACCAAAATGGTGTCAAAAATAGATGCACCATATGGAAAGGTAATGTGTGGGGAATAAATTAGACCCAAAGTGAGGCCTCACAAAACCCTGTACGGTAGACCTAATTAAGAGCTATCTATGAAGGCATTCACATCAGTGTCCACGTTCAGTCCGTGAGGGGTGTAAGACTTAATTTTATATATCCACGACATCTCCAGTTTGGAGATGCCTCTAATTGTGGATCCACCACTCCAATGAGGTTTGAAGTGGTCAATCCCCAAAAAGAGGGTCTTACAAGGATTCCTATCGTGACAATCCCAATAATGCCTCGATAGGGAATGGTTCTTAAAGCCCCTGAGTAGATTCGTAATATGCTCATTGAGTCGCACCTGTAATGGCCGCTTGGTTCAGCCCACATACTGCAAGCCACAAGGACATTGGATCAAATAAACCATGGCCCTGGTGGTACAGGTAATAAATGGTTTGATCTTGAATTGAACTGATTTACCTCAGGAAATGAGATAGGCAGTAATAAAATAAAAGCTGCGGAAATTCCAGAAAATGTACCCTAATTTGTAGACACTGTAACAAAGCAATAAATATACGCTAATTGACTTTTTTTTTACCCGAGGCATGTGGCTGAATGCATTTTGGCAAAAATGTATGACTAAAATTTAGTTTATTGTATTTTTGTAATAACATAAGGTTGAAAATATAATTTTTTTTCAAAATTTCCGCTCTTTTTCTGTTTATATCGCAAAAAATAAAAAGCGCAGTGGTGAAAAAATACCACCATAAAAAAAGCTCTATTTGTGGGAAAAAAAGAATGCGAATTTCATTTGGGTACTGTATTGCATGACTGCGCAATTACCAGTTGAAGCGGCGCAGTGCCAAATTGAAAAAAGTGCTCCGGTCCTAAAGTTGGAAATCCTTCCGGGGCTGAAGTGGTTAAGTAGAAATACACTGTATACAGAGGTCATTGGCCTTTCACCATGGTGGGGAAAATCTTGCATTCTTCACTTAATGATCCAGTTTTGTTTTTTGGACCTACTATCCAGGAATTTAAGTGCACCAACGAGAGTGGCTAGCTGAAGATGCCAAGACGTATTTTACTTCAAAGAGACTGAAGTTACTATCACCATACAGCCTCACACTCCTATATCCAGGGCTCTGTATATGCAGCAGGTGTTTTTAGAAAGTTAAGATATTGAATGTTGATTTGAATACAGTGTTTGTTATTGGGCCTGTGGTGCCAGGAGACAGAAAAGAGGGATCTGACGTAAAGAGGGTCAGTCTTCTACTCTCCTCGTGCCTGGACTGATAGAGCCAAACTTGAGTAAAGGTAACCAATCTGGTACAGATTGCCATTTTTGTGACTTTATTGTTATTAAAGGGTTTGCTCTGCTCTTGGGGTTGTTTTAAGGTTCTGAATCCCCTGAAAGCAGCCTAAATGTACTATTGAGCTATATTGCTCATAACTTCAGTTAATGTTCTTCTATTGTATTCCTTGAACATACTGCCAATGGTTATACCACATAAATACTACAGTAAAGACAATTTCTGTGTTTTATATTAATGTGTGTGTTCCTCATTGGGGTTGAGAGGCAGAGTAACGGACTGAACATACTTAAGCGGCTCCTGCGGGGGTAACGCTACATATATAAACAGTGGTGTAACATTACTTCCTACCCAGTTAATCAATGTTAAATGTGATACTTGAAAAATAATAAATTATCTCAGTATCTTCAATGTGAAATGAACATAATATTTCTCTTATTTTTGCAATAAATTATTTTCCAGTCCAACATATAACAGTGTCCGTGTTTTTTATCATATGTGTGACACCAAAATTCTATTACATAAGTCCATAATGTGTTTCTTCTTCGCATGCAATCGTGTCCTTTAACTGCTTCCCGACCGCGCGCCGTCTTTTCACGGCGGCAGTCGGGGAGCCCTGCGCGAATCGCCGTAAATAAGCGGCGATTCGCATTTGGCCACCAGGGGGCGCGCGCGCGCCCCCGCCGCACTCCTGGGGAGTGTGCCCGCGGCTCGGGCGGACCCGATGTCTGCCGGCGAGCCGCGTTGAGCGGCTACAGGGAAAAGAACGGGGAACCGCCGATGTAAACACGGCGGTTCCCCGCCCTGTCAGTGGGGCATGAGAGATCTACTGATCCCTGTCACTGGGATCAGTTAGATCTCTCATGCCCATGTTAGCCCAACCCCCCCACAGTAAGAACACACCCAGGGAACACTATTAACCCCTAGATCGCCCCCTGCAGGTTAACCCCTTCACTGCCAATGACATTTATACAGTAATCAGTGGACATTTAAATTTCTGATCGCTGAATAAATGTCATTGGTCCCAAAAAAGTGTCAAAATGGTCCGACATGTTCCCCCCAATATCGCATTACCGCTAAAAATCGCAGATCGCCGCCATTACTAGTAAAAAATAAAAAAAAATAAAAACCCCAGAAATGAATTCTCACCATCCGTAAACGCGGCCACTTTTGCGCAAACCAATCAATAAATGCCAATTGCAATTTTTTTTATCGCAAATATGAGGAATTATATAATTCGGCCAAAAACGGTGAAAAAAAATGTTTTTTTCTATTTTTTTTTTGGATTGAATTTTAGCAAAAAGTAAGAAATTTGTTTTTTTTTTTGCAAAATGGTCACTCTTCTTTTGTTTATAGCGGCGATCAGAAATGATGCAGAAGCAATCAAATACCACCAAAAGAAAGCTCTATTTGTGGGGAAAAAAGGACGTAAATTTTGTTTGGGTACAACGTCGCACGACCGCGCAATTGTCAGTTAAAGTGATGCAGCGCCGAATCGCAAAAAGTGCTCTGGTCCTAAAGCTGCAAAACCTTCCGGGGCTGAAGTGGTTAATCTAGTTATTTTGTTTAGTTATATTCGGTTGATTAATTCAATCCGCATTCGGGATTCATATTCAGAATTCGCATTCAAATTAGTTTTATGTCTTTTTCAAATTTTCTTCAAATGTTCCAATCGACAAATTTTGATTTGACCGAATCAAAAACTTTAGATTTTTTTTTCGATTCGAATGTGGCAAACAAAAGAAAAATCTTCATCAAATGATTACAATGATTATTTAAATCACCTTTGGCTTAACTAAAACAATATTACTATAGCGCAAATTTGTGAAAGAGAGAATAAATACTCTCAAAATAGCCAAAACCAGGCTAATTAGCGCAAAAATGAATTCACTATAGCACCCAGGAAAAAATACTCTCAAAATCAAAGTCACTATAGCTCCAAGACAACAGAGACCTTCTAAACATTAGTCATGCTAGAAACACGGGAATTACACATGAAAATAATGTTTTGAACATGATTTGATAGCTTAAATGGTACTTAAATATGTGGTATATTGTTTAAAGATAATCTGCTTTTAAACTGCTTAAAACTGTTTAACTTCCGGTTCCGGCGCCTCATGAGAGAGGAGTGAGCGCGCACAGCTCCGCTCCCTCAGGCACAAATACTGCCATTACACCGGGATTCAGCCCAAAAAAACTACCAGGTCAGTGAGGGGAAGCTGCCGGGAATCGGATGGACAAATTCCTCACCGCTCCTCGGTCAGAACCCGCCGCTCCAGGCCGCGCTACAACACAGGGCCAGACACCAGGGTGTACAAAGATGGCCGCCGCCACGGAGCAGGCGACGGTCACAATGGACACACAGGCCCCGGAGCCCCGCATCGCGGAGGGACCGGACGAATATGCCAAAATAGCCCAAGCTGTGGCAGCCCTCTTGCTTCCTAACATATCACAGGTGGTGGACACGGCTGTGCAGTCAGGCATATCACAACTGAGGAAGGAGCTGGGGGAACAGGCCCGTAGGATTTCAGCTACAGAAGCCAGGATATCTGACATAGATGACGAACTAGGCACGCTGGAAAAACAAGACAAAGCGTTTGCAGCAATCCAGGAAAAGCTCGAAGATCTGGAAAATCGGTCCAGGAGGAGTAACCTAAGGATCATAGGCCTTCCAGAGAACTGCCCTAACAACGCACTTACTCATCTCTGCTCTTCCCGCATACCTGAAGCGCTAGGTCTTCCAGCACCCTGCACCGTGGAACGAGCCCACAGAATAGGCCCGCCAGATCCTAACCGTAAATCCCCCAGAGCTGTCATTGTCAAATACCTTAATTATGCGGACAAGCTGGAAATACTACAGGCCTTCAGGAAAAATCGCAATTTAAGGATAGAAGGAGCTAACCTGCTAATATTTGCTGATTACTCTGCTGAGGTAGCCAAGAAGCGTAAGGCCTTCCAAGCGGTTTGCTCAGAACTCTTTAAACAGAAGATACGTTTCTCTCTGGCCTTCCCAGCAATCCTACGGATTCAATCCAATGAAGGTAAACAGCTAACTTTCCATACTCCCAGGGAGGCAGAGGCTTTCCTTAGATCCGCACTCTCCAAACAATCCAGCCCATCCGCCACCCAAAGCCCTATCTCACCAAACTCTAGAGAGCAGAGGAGCCCCAGAAAGGATCCAGCGAAACGGCTGCGCCCAAACAATAATGGAGGAGAACCCCCGAATCCTTCGTGAAGTACTTCTGTTCCTTGCTCATTCCTCATTGGAACCACAGACTTTCTCCCTGGGCAAGCTCAACCCCATCATCTCAACCACACTGCTTCATTACCTTGGAACTTTTCAAACTGGTGCCCACTCACTCACCCCAAACAAGCTTTATTCATGATCTGCTGAAACTTTCCCCCCACATTATCAATAGTCGCATTACTGCCTGATGAGCGGACTAGCCGCACGAGAGTACATTGCTCATGAGGAAAAAAGTGAAGTACAGAAAGTTTGTTTTGATGTTGTTTGTACTAAAGTTTTTCCTTGCCTCCCATAGTGATCGTCTCTTTTCTTGTTTCCATCCTTTGCGGAACGAGGCTGCCGATGTTCAACCTAGCGAGCACAATCCCCCTTCTCTACTGAACCGTGAGTCCTTCCTTCCTATCGCACTAATACACACTAGATTCTACGACAAACATCCTCATATACACACACGTTCATTCGGGTAGTCTCATGGAATGTTAAGGGGCTATGGTCCCCTTCCAAACGTACCAAAATCCTCAGACATCTCAAAAGCCTCCGCACCGATGTGGCCCTGCTTCAGGAAACCCACCTCGGCGCAGACGAATTTCACCGTCTCCGAAAACTGTGGGTGGGTAGTGTACATGGCTCCCCAGCGGTCGGCAGGAAAGCCGGTGTAACCATACTTCTGCACAAAAAACTCCAACCAACCATTATAGAGGAAAAACACGACTCCTTGGGGCGCATAGTGACACTACACCTCAGATTCCAATCGAAAGATATAATGTTATCAAACATTTACGCACCGAACTCGCCCACCCTCTCGTTATTTCAGGAGACCATGAGATGGCTACTGAGCAAACCACACATTCCCCACTTAGTTGGAGGCGACTTCAAAACGGTGTGCAACCCAGTAGAGGACAGATCCCCTCACAAACCCCCACCGCGCAACTCCAGTGCCACAAGCCTTCTGTCCTTACTAGAACGCTTTGCCTCAGACACTAACCTAATCGATACATGGGGACTATCCCACCCCACAGACAGGGAGTTCACATATTACTCGCCACCACACAGGTCCTTCTCGAGAATCTACCATATATTTGCCACCCACTCCACACTCCACTATGTAAAGGAATCCCACATCCACGACATAGCAATCTCAGATCACAGCCCAATATCAGTTACACTATCAGACCTAACAGCCCCCTCCTCCCCTAAGATTTGGAGATTCCCTTCATACTTAGCAGGGGACACCCACCTACAAGAGGTCTTACGCACAACCTGGGAGGACTACTCTAACAACAATAGAGCCCACTGCTCCAGCCCAAACCTATTCTGGGCAAAATTCTTGCCTACGCGTCACACTACAAAAAAAACGCCTCCAAACGTTATACAGAAACAAGTAATCTGTTGCGGGAAGCACAGAGAGCCTTACAACATAACAACACTGCAGAAAATAGATAAAAATGGAGGACGGCTAAGCAACAATTTGAAACATGGGCGGAACATCTAGACAGAGTCCATACGGCCCACTGGGATCTTACACTTCACAAACAGGGGAACAAGGCTGGGAAATTATTAGCTAGACTCAGCAAAGGCCAACACAAACCTACCCACATCTCACACCTTAAAGACCCCGTTTCGAAACTATAAGACAAGCTAAAGGAGGGATCACTACCCACGTAAATCACACAGATCGACCAGACCAGAGTGAACGCCCTCCCATCCCAATAAATCCTTCTACAGTCGCCGGCTCCCGCAATCTGACAGACACCGCATATCCCTTCATATCATAAACTGCTCTTACAGCAATTAGAGGAAACCTCTCCTCCAATCGGAGGGGCAACTCAGAAATTCCACACTCTACACCCATCCAAACACAACCGGAAACGACTCAGA
>BLSH010289417.1:12656-24990 GCA_018402905.1 Glandirana rugosa
CAAAACAATAGGACTAGTAACTTACGGACCCATTTGGGATGTGAAATCAATTAAATATATACGGTGGCGGTAAGTGTTTCCGCAACAAACTCGCCCACAACCCCTGCCACAACCTCTAACGGCTCCCTGGAGAGGAGTAACACCCACTGAAGTTATGACAGGAATTATTGTGTGAGCTGTCTAGACCGTCGAGATGAAGTGGTGGGTGGGGAGACTTAAATATAAACCTGTTTAAACTGGACCATCTGCGGACCTCTACCTTCGTACGCTGTCGATTCCTCATGAGTACAGTAAGACTCTCAGTATTTTTGTGAATGGCGGTGGCATATATAAATTAACTAAAGTGTAGGGTTTACCCAGGCATTCAATGATCAGGATAACAAAACAACCCCCTGGGTCAGTTCTGACATGTTTAATGGCTATCTGAGCAGACTTGGCTATTAACACCGAAGTTCCTCTAGCGTAATTTGAGTAAGTGGAATGAATAGCGTATGCTATTTTGGCCCGCTTCAGCGCCATGACTCTAGAACCCTGGAGATGTGTCTCCTGGAGAAGGATAACATGCGGGTTATGCCTAGCTTAAGTATTCAAACATTAGAGATCTTTTCACTTTGGAATTCAACCCCCTAACATTCCAGGATATTATGCGTAACTCAGCCATATCTGAAATACGTGTATCTGAAGTGTAAGCCCGGGGTCTGACCGCCCCACGGTCCGTGTGATGGCCAGACCCCGGGCCCGAACAGAGCGCCCAAACACAAAATCAGCAAGAGTGTCATACCTGAAGTGAAGCGTCTTATATAATTAAACATCCCTAGTGGACACAGCTGTGGGGCAAAGTGACAAGCATGAGTAAGAAACCAAAAACAACCCCCCCAATAGCCCCAACGAGTTTCCTAACCCTCCTGGCCCCCAATCCCCAACTTTTGGGAGCTTTATGCCCAGAACTTAAACAGTGAAACTGCGAAGGGGACATGGTTTAGTCCCTTAACTGTGACCGACAACCGGTCTTAGCTTCGGTTCTTTATAGAGGGAAGAAGGACTTGGCAAAAAGTTCAGAGTATGCCCTGCCAGGTCCAGTCATTGAGCCCCATGAGAACATTCCGGCCCTTAACCACAGACCCGGGGGCCTTCAGAACATGTAGCGGGTCAGTCTAGGAGAATTGAAGGGAACAGGATCAATGTGGCCCAGTGTCCTTGGGAAGCGGGAAGGGGAAAGAAAAGGGGCACCTCATGGTTTTTGTAAAAAGCTTGTTAGATCCAAGTCATAGTAGGTCTTATAGTCATAGACAGGATGGTCTTATTCAGCAAAAGTATGCGATGTTACTACAAAAGCTTGCGGAGTCTCCAGATACCTTAGCGTGGAGGAGAGCGATGGTTGGGGCGAGGTGGGTCCTGAGGTCTCAATGAATCCACCCAGTGAGTCGCCTCCTTCAGATACGTGGAGAAGTGAGCCTTCCCTTGATAAATAATGCGCAGCCGCGCCGAGTAAAGCATACTGTATGGTAGATGGAGGTCTCTCAGCCTTCATTTAATAGACAGGAATGTTGCTCTTTGGCTTTGCGTCGCTGCTGAGAAGTCCGGGAAGATAGTGATCACATTGCTGTTAAAGGAAAGCCTCCCCTTTTCCCTCGCCGCCCGCAGAATGATTTCACGATCACGGAAATGCAGTTATTTAATTAGGATAGCTCGGGGGGGGTGCCCCAGATGGTAATGGGCGTAAAGGTACTCTGTGAGCCCGTTCAATGGCAAAAAGCACGGAGAAAGTTGTGGCGCCAAACGTATCACGGAGCCATTGTTCCATGAAGGCCCCAGGGGTCCCACCCTCAGACCCTTCGGGAAATCCCAGTAACTGCAAGTTGTTGCGTCTTAGGCGGTCTTCTAAATCCGTTAGTTTGTCAATTGTATGGTCTAGAGATTTCTGGAAGTCTGCCATGTCCCTTTGTAATGGACGGGTCTCATCCTCTAGGTCACTGATTCGCCATTCTGCGTTAGTGGCTCTATGGCAGAGGTTTTGCACATCTTGTTTCAGAAAAGACAGATCTGTGCGAACAGAATCTATCTGTGAGGTCAGGGAGGTGTGGGAGTGCTGTATGGCCTCCAGGATCTGCGCTAACGTGGGCTCTACGGGTCCCGTTGCATGCTCTGATTCTGCAGGCGAGTTAGGGAAAGAGCTCAGTGTAGGAGGTTGTTGTGATAGCATGTCTGTCTCTAATGGTGGGTGTCTAGGCAGATCACTCACCCTTTCATCGTTCTGGGAGGCTGTCAGAGCCTGGAGCTGCGTGAGGATCTTTCCACGAGGTGGGCCGGCGCCATCTTGGGCCTCCTGTGCGGCTTGTGAGAAGGAGGGAGGTTGGAATCCGGGTGCAGCGGAACCCGCGTTTCCGATTTTTCACCATTCCGCCGGGTGTGTAGCTACACTGGGAGGCAGCGGGCGTTGTGTGACCCGGGCAGGAGTGTCTGGGGCTGCAGGATTACTGGAGGATTAGGGCATACAGGACGGAGCTCCGGCGATGTGCGTCCTCACATCACGGCAGTTGGCCACGCCCCCCCTCCATTTAGCATCATAACAAGAGTCCAAAAGTCTCTGATTAAGAGCGCTCAGGTTTCCCGTTTGTATCATACGATGAATTGAAACAGAACGGGCCACATAAAGCAAAATCTCAAAACATAGAAGCTTATTAAAGTTAGACATCCGTTAAGGGAAGTACACCCTCCATTATTAGGGGGATATAATCACTGTAACCATCCACACCCAAACCCTGCCCTATAGCCTTGAGGGCTTTAACCACTTTCCACCCGGCCTATTGACAAATAATGGCCGGGCAGTGGTTCCATTATCCTGACCGGACGTCATATGACATCTGGCCGGATAAACCGCTAGTGCACGCCCGCGGGGATCGTGCAGTAAAAGTACTGGAACTACACGCTCAACCCAAAGAACCCTAATCCAGGTCCGGGCCCAGTCCTTCCTTCCTGATGCGCTGCCAAACCTCTTATGGTTGCCTGCCAACTCAGAATCCATAATAATCACCGAATTCACCGCACAGCCAGGTGTGCAGGTCGACACTACCAATTTTGCCCCATTGGATTATTTTTATTTGTTTTTCTCCCCTGATTTGCTGCAGAGTATGGTGGACCAAACCAATCTGTATGCAGAGCAATTTATTGCTGCAAACCCCACTTCATCTTACGCCTGCGTGTTCAATTGGTGATGACTAACACTGGACGAATTTAAATTATTTTTGGGCCTTACGTTCAATATGGGGCTTACAAAGAAAAATGAACTCCATGCATACTGGTCCACCAACCCCATCCACCACATGCCAATATACTCCGCTGTCATGTGCAGGACACGATACAACATGATTATGCCTTTCCTACATTTTAATGATAATATAAACTGCCCTCCCCTAGATCACCCCAACCACAACAAATTGTTCAAGATACTCCCCCTCATAAATTCCTTTTCCCAGAGATTTGCGGAAGTGTTCATCCCAGATAAAAACATATATGTGTGGATGAAACCCTCATACATTTCACTGGCTGGCTGCAGTTCAAGCAGTACATACCAAGCAAGACAGCCAGGTATGGCTTAAAACTAAATAAATTGAGTGATCAAGCCACTGAGAATACAATCCGGAAGACAGAGGCAGCCATACGCTGTAACATAACTTTCCTCAGCACTCATTCTCCTGCTCTTTTCTTCCCCCGCCCCCTATCTAGATTGCCCACTGCAGCAGACAGGATGGAGAGCGGGGGAAGAAAAGAGCAGGAGAACTACTGCCAAGGACAGTTTTTTATGTTACAGAGTGTGGCTGCCTCTGTCTTCCGGATTGTATTCTCAGTGCATGAGTGAATCATGTCTGTATTCAGCCCGCTTTGTACTGCACAACTGTAGCCAGAGAGAGGAGGTGAGCGCTGTGTGGGGGGGGGGGCCTGAGAAGGAGGGGACCAGAAGGAGCATGTGGGGGGAACAGAGGAGCACGGGGGAAGGGACAGACAGCCGACTCAACAGGCCGATATAGGAGAGACCTGTCAAAGTGGGCCAGTCTGGATGAAGTCCAGGGCCAAATTTTTGTCCCAGTCCAGCCCTGGCCCCCTCCGTTCTCCGGCTCCATGTCCAAGAGGGTGAGGGGGGATAATGTGTCAGGATGGCGAGTGGAGGAAGGGACCAGTAAATATGTCATTTACCAGTCCCTTCCTTTTCTAAATTGGACACAGAGCCATTGCTCGCTCCTGTGTCCTCTGATAACTGAGCAGAGTAACCTGTGATTACTCTGCTACAGTTTATGATTGGACGGGAGCCTCGGTCTCCTCTTCATTCATCTTCAGTGCTGAGAAAGGGATCGGGGAATCTGTGTCCTCAGTCCCTTTTTCTGTCTCAAAGGGGAGATGTCAGGGGTTTGTTTAGAGCCCCCCAACAGGGCTGATAAAAAAAAATCAATAAATACTAAAAAAATTATATTGTAGAAAAAAGAAAGAACTACTGACACCGTCCACTGCCCTATTGACACCATCCTGCACATGCTACCCACCGCTGTACCCTTCACACTCCGCACGTGCACATACCCACCGCTATACACTCCTCATGTGCACATTATACCCACCTACATACACTCAGCACTCCTCTCCTGCACATACTACCCACCGCCGTACACGCCACACTCCTCTCCTGCCCATACTACCCACCTCCATACACTCCTCCCCTGCACATACTACCCACCGCCATACACTCCGCACTGTACATTCGCTATTTAACATTACTGCATTCTGCACATTCCGTATCTATGAATGTAAAGACTCCCAGCTCCAGCCCCGTGATTGCCCCACATATATTGGAACCAGTGGGAAAATTGTCTGGGAGCTGGCATACCCCCTGTTCGGAAAAGGATACCACTTATATGTGGACAATTATACGAGCTTGCCTCTGTTTCGCCACCTTTATCAAGAAACAACCCTGGCCTGCGGCACGTTCAAGAAAAACCGGAAGGGCTTCCCATAACATCTCCTCACCAAAAAACTGCAAAACTGGGAAAATGCCTTCATGAGGAATGAAGAGGTATTAGCCATGAAGTGGAGGGACAAGAAAGATGTCCACATCCTCTCTATTATCCACAACGACACCTTGGTGGAGATTCAGAGAAAACGTGTCCCCGTTGTAAAGCCTGTATGTGTCCATATTTTCCATATGGCCATGTACAATTTGTTTGTCTGTTACCAAAAATCGTCCGAAAACCAATCCCTCAGTTACCGCAAATACATTGAAGAAATTGTCACTGCCCTCATTTATCAGCAAGGACCTGCTCCAAGAAGTATTCGCTCTGATAGTGTGAGTTGACTCCACGAGCAACATTTTCCCTATAACATCCCTCCCCACAGAATCCGGAAGAAGACAGGAAATGTCGTGTATGCTCCAGAGGAGGAGTCAGAAGAGATACCAGCTATTATTGTCCCCAATGTCCCTCCTAGCCTGGCCTGTGCATCGGAGATTGTTTCAAAAATTATCATGCATCAATCAGATATTAGTTCCCCTTATTTTTAAGACTGCCATTTCCCCATTTCAAATACCTGTATAGATCATTTGCTTGCTACCATGTTAACTGACCCTGGCCTGTTTACCGACGATGTCTTTTGCCTGCTATTTTTAAACCAAGTTTCTGACTTCCACGTGCACCAACCTCGGCCTGTTAATCCGACCATGTTTTTGCCTGCCACTTGGACTGATCTTTTGCCCTTCTACTTTAGTACACAGGGGTCTCACATATGTGAGGGGCTCCAGAAAAGCGTTCTGAGTAGAGAAAAACAGTTTTTGGTCTTCTGTGTTCCCAGAACAGAGTCTGGTTTTTCAGAGGCTTCAAAGAGATTTGGGTGGGAGAAGCCTCAACACCTGTCCCTCTGGCCTTAAGCTTGTTGGTCCTTCCTGCTGGCTGGACCAATACTTTGGCTGTGCTGACCATATCGCTGCCTGTAATGACCCAGGACTTTCTGGACCATGTTTCTTCCTGCTGCCTGGACCAATACTTGGCTGTGTTGACCATATCTTTGCCTGCTGCCTCTACTGACTATGGACCGTATTTCTGCATGGACATCTCTGCCTTCTACCTGGACCAAATCTTTGGCTGTGGTGACAGTATATCTGCCTGTACTAACTATGGACAGCAGGGGCGTGGCTTAGCGGTGCATATAGCTGGACGTGCAGGCATAGAGCTCCGCCGAGGATCCGCTCTATTATCCTGTGGACGCAGTCCCAAGTAATGATATTGGGCACAAAACAGCCTAGCTACATTCCTAAAGTGCCAGGCTACCTAAGGACACCTTTACCAACCTTATCCGCCATGTCTAAGCACGGTGCTGGACTCCGTACATCACCGGACCTTGCAGACCAAGATGGCACCGCCGCCATGCGCCAGACCAAGGAGTAATACAAAGAGGTGGCCTCCAAATATTTTGTAAAGCAGCTGCCAAAGACCCACTGCTGCAAGCAGAGACACCGGAGGATCCTGCAAACTGTTTCCCGGATGCGGACGACACAACACCGCTAAAGGACCTGAATGTATCGGCACTGGAGTGGGACACAGTGAGTAACTTGCGGCCTACACAGGCCTCTGACCCGGCTGGGCCAGAACCCACTCTGAGAGATATCCTCCAAGCGGTTACCTCCTGTAAGTCCTCTATAACTGAATTGACCTCAGAAATTAAGGGGGTGAAGACTGAGGTGTCATTTATATGGCATGATCTACAAAAGCTCTGTGACCGTACATCGGAGCTGTAGGGGCATATGAGCACCTTGGAGGGTGAGTGGGCGCCAGTACAAAGGGACATTCACTATCGGCAATCTGTATCTGCTAAATATGCTGCCCGATTGGACAATATGGAAATTTTATAGGCATACCGGAGAGGGTGGAAGGGAAGAACCCGATCGCCTTCATTGAAAACTGGCTTGCTAATATTTTTGGGGAAGAAACATTCTCCCCCATGTTCTCGGTCCTGCAATCCTTTCTAAAGCGTGCACTCTGGGCCCAGCCATGGCTATAGACAACTCTAAAGTGTCCATTTCCGTGCTTCTCGGCAGAGGTCCCAAAGCAAAGATTCCAGTTTAATGAGATAAAGAAGAGCTTACATGCCTTGGACCTCCAATATGCCATGTTATACCCTACACGTCTATGGGTGGTTGCCAGAGATGAGGTACATTTCTTTGAGAAGGCCTCCATGGCATCCCAATGGTTGGATAGAGAAGCGCGCACCCTGAAGGAGGAAGCTAATTCACGGAGCCAGAAAACTTGAAATATTATTTGATATCTCCCCTGACCACCTTCTTCCGTCTCCATCCCCGGAATTCATAGTTGGCAATAAATGGGACTGCGCAAAATTAATCTTCAATGGTGGCTGCCTTTTAGAGTTCTTCATATGCCTGTTATGACTGACTCATGCTACCTATAAGGTTCTTCGGAATACAGACAGTCTCTGTGACGTTGGGGTCCCCTAAACAGGTTTTTCCCTTGTGGATATAAGTTCAAGTTAAATTGTTTTCTTCCTTCCTCCGTTGAGGACTGGGACTGTGCGTATATAAGTTTACAAGTAAAGAATCTCGCCAGTTGTGAGATTATATCTGGTGTCTGACTGCTACTTCCCTTTTGGAGTGCTGCATGATGTAACCTGTCACCAGAATGCCTACGTTAACTGTGCCAAAGATACTCTTCTGTGTTTGCTTGCTTTACCCATTTGGCTTTACATCTCCACAAACTTTGCAAGACCACTGCTTGGGGGGGGGGACTCCTTCCTAACTATAGTAAGTGTCCTTTTGTTGAGACACCGGACTGTATGCTGGGATACTTTATTTTAAATATGCCTTTACCTGATTATGATGGCTAGTTCCTATACGTTTGCTTCATGGAATGTATGTGGGCTGAGCGATGGAGTGAAATGGGTGGCAATGTTTTCCATCTTGAAACATAAACCAACGATAATATACTTACAAGAGACACATTTACTATCGGCTACTGTGATGACACTTAGAAACCGAGATTATCAAACCCAGTTCCACTCACTCAGCTTACTCAAGAGGGGTTAGTGTTTTGTTTTTTTGTTTCAAAAAAACTTTATTAGAGAACAAGTTCCATCACAATACATCAAATGTTACCAACTGTAATGCGGTTCATATATAGTCAGACAAAACTTAATATAAAGGATATCATTTAATCCATTACACAGTTGTCAGTAGCCTCTTTAGTTTTCAGAGGAGCGAAATCTAGGACACGCTCTCTTGCCTTGTGTGAATTAGCCTATGCAGTTCTGCAATCTTCCCCACTTGGTCCAGCTTGTCTGTACTAGGTTGGCTGTGGACCTGTGCTTGTAAGGGCCTATACATGTTTGTTTTTCTTATTATCTGCGGGGTAGAGGGTAAGAGTATCTCGCGCCCATTCTCTCTATTCCCTCTACCACACTCTGCCACCTTAGTAGAGAGAGAGAGAGGGGGGGGGGGGAAGAAGGAGGGAAAAAAAAAAGATAAAGAAGAAAAGGGGGAGGGGGGAAGGAGGGGGGATACGGTCCCCTCCTTGTGACCAGGGCAAATCCACCCAGGTTTAAGATTATCAATGCGCCAGCAAATTTGGTCTAGGTGTACACGGCTAGTGGCCTTCTGCTATCAAGTCATGGTATTCTCTCAACTTTCTAAACTGATGCCACGGGTTCCACATGTTGGTGTACACCCCCATTCTATCCATCGATATGTGAATCAGTTCTTCCATTGTGCCTGTCTGGGTTATACGGTTCACCCAATCCTTCATGGGTGGGGTGCTGGGGGATCTCCAATGCGCTGGTAGGCACATTTTTGGCTGTATTTATCATGTGCATAGCAATTGACTTGAAGTATTTTTTTTTTGGCAATCCCCGAGAGATGCTGAAGGTACTGAGCCGGGGTAAATTCCACCGGTAGAGAAGAGACCTTTGTGACTATGTCATGGAATTTGCGGCAGTATGGTTGGATTAGTGTGCACTTCCACCAGATATGGATAAATGTGCCTTTTTCCAGTCCGCACCTCCAGCATGTATTGGAAACTCTAGGTCTAAACTTCTTAATCACTTCAGGGGTTCTGTACCATCTAGTGATAATTTTATACCCATTTTCTTGTGTCTGCACGTTTAGGCAGCCTTTATGAATATATATGTATAGTCCGTTCCATGTCTCCTCTATCTCTCTATCCAGAATCGCTTCCCAGAATTCTTGGACCGGTCTCTGGAGTTTGTTGGTGTCCTCGAATAGAGAGGCATATATCATTGAGATTACATGACTCTGGGGGGTTGTGCAGGAGTATAGAGACTCAAATTTTGTCAAGGGTCTGGTGTATCCTTCTCTTCGCATTGGCTGGTCCAAAAAGTGTTTCAGCTGCAGGTAGCACCAGAATGGGAATTCCTTTGTGGTCAACATCTCTGCAAGATCTCTCTGGCGAAGAAACTTTCCCCTACGGAAGAATTGTCTCGCCTAGATTTGTGCATACGGCCATTCCCTTTTTAAAAATTGCTTAGAGAGGCCTGGGGCAAAATCTGCATTCCTTCTAACTGGGGTAATTGGGCTAACCTTTGCTGAGACCTTATGGACCCTACAAGCCGTATCAAAGGTCTTAAGAGTGGCCTCAACCATTGGATGGGTGTTGGAAGATATCTGTTCCCTAGGCAACCAGGGGGCCTCACTAAGATGGAGATCTGACCAAGAACACTCCAAGGGACCCAAGCTTTGCACTGAGCATGTAGTTTCCAATCTGCTACCCAGGCCAATTGAGTCCGATACCTCCTTTTGGGTTTCGGCAATACCAATTTCTCCCTTTTTAAGCGAGGCAGTTTGTTGCCCCAGAGAAAAGACCTACACATTTTCTTGTATTCAGAGAAAAAGGAGGGTGGCAGCTCGATCAGTAAGGTCTGCATCATGTAAAGTAGGCGTGGGAGGACTGTCATCTTTAAGATTGCAGCCCGTCCAAACCAAGATATGTGGGGCCATCCCATTGTGTGAGTTCACGTTTTAAATTTTGTAACTCCGTCAAGAAGTTTCTTTTGTAGATTTCCATTTTTAGGGATTTGGACGCCCGGGTACCTAAGTGCCTCCCCTAGCCACTGAGGATTTAAAATAATTGATTTTTAGGTTGGCCAATCTATTTGAAGTCCTCTAAAGTCTTCTTCATGAGGTTGGGCAATGAAGTCAGAGGGGAGGATAAAAAAAATCAGTACATCATCTGTGAATGGCGTGATTTTAAACTTGCGTTGATGAATCATAATGCCTTTGATATCCAGGTGGGCTTGGATACATCTAAGCAGGGGCTCTAGCATGAGGATATATAAAATGGGGTACAGTGGGCACCCTTGTATTGTGCCATTCTGAATGGAGAAGGTGTTCGATAAGTGGCCGTTGGCTCTCACTCTGGCCGATGGGTTATAGTACAAGGATGAGATGTATGCCCTCAACCGGTCTCCCAGTCCCTGGACCTTCATCACTTCCATCATGAAATCCCAGGCCACTTGACAGGGGACAGGAAGAACCCTATTTTATTGGTAGTTGCCATCCAGTGGTGTATGTTCAGGGCCTTTATGATGTTGTCCCTGGCCTCTCTGCCAGAAACAAAACCAACCTGGTCCAGATCTATACACCTCGGTAGGTAAGCAGCCAATCGTGTGGCCAAAATTTTGGAGAAAATTTTTACGCCCACGTTAAGGAATGAGATTGGGCTTTAGTTTTCCACTTTAGATAAGTCCTTGCCCTCTTTGGGTATCACTAAGATATAGGCTTCCAACAGTGTGCTTGAGGGACAAGGCCCTTCAGCCAATGTGTTCAAGGCCTTAAACGCTGGGGCCAATAAGTCCATGAAGCTCTTGTATTATTGCGCGGGGAAACCCATCCGGTCCCAGGCATTTCCCTGGTTTCATGGTCTTCAGGGCGGCTGCCTATTCTTCCATGGATAGGGGCGCCTCCACAATCTTTGAATTCACGCTTGAAATAGGTTTGGGGCGATATTGTCTCAGATAACCTGTCATCAGTTTTCCCCAGTCTACTGTCCCTGGGGCCGAATTTTGATCGGGCTCAAAGTTATATAATTTGGAGTAGAAATTTTGAAACTGGGAAGCTATGTCTCCATTTTTGCGGTACATTGTGCCTACTGCGTTTGTCACGCGGTGTATCGTAGTGGTGAGTTCCGCATCGTTGCTTATTCCCAAACATTTTTTGGGTTAGAGTGTGCCACCTTCGTGCTTTATTTGTGAGTTCAGTCAAGCGGGCCGCCCGTGTCTCTGCTAGTTCTTGCGCTGTTGTAGTCGCTAGTTATCTCTTATGTTGTGCCTCCAGTCTATTTACTTTGTCTGCTAGTTCCTTCATAAGAGCCTGTTTTTCCCTCTTTTTCTTGGCTGCCAATGATAGTAAGTGTCCCCTGATCACACACTTATGTGCCTCCCACTGAACTATGGGGGACACGTTAGGCGTGTCATGGTGTCAGAAGTAGTCTCGGATAGTGTGCGAGATAGTGGTGAGGTCACTTAAGTCTGCCAGAAGGGCAGCATCCATTCACCATATTTTGGATGAGGATTCTATGTCCGGGAATTTGAGTGTCATCGTGATTGGGTGGTGGTCAGATAAGATCATGTTTTCTACAGAAGTTTGATAGAGGTAGGTCAAGTCTGATTGCTTAAGGAACAGATAGTCCAGCCTGGAATAACGGTTATGCATGGGAGAGAAAAAAGTAAAGTCTCCCCCATGCGTGTTTAGTGTTCTCCAAGGGTCATGCAATGTCAACGATGCCAGTTGTAACTTCACCTGTCTAAGAGCTGCAAAGGATATCAAGGATGTTCCTGAGGAGGTGTCCAGTAATGGGTCCAATGGCAGGTTTATATCTCCCCCCTCCCCTCAGTATTAGAAGGCCTGCTTGGAAATTGGTTAATTTCAGGAGGGTCTCCTTCAGGAAAGTGACCTGCTTCGAATTAGGGGCATATATGTTCGGTAATGTCATTGGTCTATCTCTAAATGTTCCCTTCAGGAAGATAAATCTCCCCTCCAGATCCAGGAGCTGGTCCGTGAGTAGGAACAGGCATGTTTTGGAAATCAGAATTTATATCCCCTCGGTTTTAGATTCCATACAGGTCGCATGGTATGCCACTGGGTAGCGCATGTTATTGAATCTGGGGGTCAACCCCTTCTTAAAGTGCGTCTCTTGGAAGAAAAGAATTTGGGCCCCAAGTAGAGCTGCACAATTTATCGTAATAAAATCAAGATCTCGATTCACCCCCCCCCCCTGCGATCTCCATCAGGCATTACCGCGATTTTCAGTGCAGTTAATGGAGTCCAACTTGCGGG
>BLSH010289417.1:25000-35998 GCA_018402905.1 Glandirana rugosa
GCAAGGGGCATTGAGGTAATTGACGTGACTTTTAGCGCCATTACGGACTACCTCTAGCCACCCCCCCCCCCTGCGATCTCCATCAGGCATTACCGCGATTTTCAGTGCAGTTAATGGAGTTACGGGGAACGACTTGACTGTAATAAAAGTCAATGCAAGTCGCCTGAAGTATTTTCTAAGTCGGAGGGACTTCAGTCTCTGGGCAGACTGCCAAGTTCTGAAGTCACTGCTGATAAAAGCAGCTAGAAGAGATACAATGTAATTACTTCAAAGGAATGAACTCCCATGTATAGAAGATGTTTAGTTTAACCATTTAAAGACTAAATATTTTCTGATTTTCCGCTTACAAATAAAAATCCAGTATTTTTTGCTAGAAAATGACTTAGAACCCCCAAACCTTATACATTTTTTTTTAGCAAAGACCCTAGAGAATAAGATGGCGGTTGTTGCAATATTTTATGTCACACGGTATTTGCGCAGCAGTCTTTCAAATGCAAAAAAATAAACAGTGCTGTTAGCCCAATTTTTTTGTATATGTAAGATGTTACGCCGCGAGAATCGTGATCTTTATTCTAAGCAAAATATTGTGATTCTCATTTTGGCCAGAATTGTGCAGCTCTAGCCCTAAGGCGATGAGCTTCAGCTAGTACACTACTTCGTTTCTCTGGCACATTGAGTCCTTTAGCATTAAGGGAGAGAGCCTTAAGTAACATGGGTGTCTCGCGGTTCATGGTCTAATGTTTAGTTGCGTGCTGCACCCCTGTGTGGGTTACATTGCCAGTCACGGGAGGGGAGGGAGGGCTTAAGAAAAAGGAAAGAAAGCAGTAGTTGGTGTTGAGGGGAAAGGGAAAAAAAAAAGGGGGGGAAAGCACTAATCCTGTTATACCATCCGCCTTTTCAGGGCTTTTTGGCCGTCTCCTATCCCGGTGAACAGCTGCAGGGGTGAGGGGAATCCTGGAGCATGCCATCTGCCTCTTCTAAATCCTGCAAGTCCGCGCTCCCGGAACCAAGAGCGACCCGCTCCTCACAAGGCCAAGGCACGAGTGCAGCCGCCGCCATCTTGCCACAGGAACAACGGGCAAAGTGCGCAAAGGACCGCGAGGCGGCAGGTATGGAGGGCTCTCGCTCGGACGAGCGTGGCGCCCAAACTCCTTCGGGGTCTCTTATGGATTCCTCTGGGGGTGACCCGGATCGGGAGTCCATAACGAAGCCCATATTGGAGGCCATTGCAGCTAGTAGCACGGCAGTCATGGTGAGGATAGATCACCTAGCTACTGAATGCAATTTGATCAGACATGATATGGACAAGATAAGGGGCAGGTTAACTACAGCAGAGGACAGAATCTCTGAGGTGAAGGACTCCTCGCACTCCCAGGCTTCTCACATATCAGAATTGTAGGACATGGTAAAAGCATTACAACGGCGTGCAGATGACGCAGAGGACAGACAGAGAAGGAACAATGTGAGGGTGATGGGTCTACCGGAGGGAGCAGAGGGAGACTGGCCTGTCATCTTTGCAGAACAATTTTTCAAACAACTCCTGTCCCTGGGAGAATTACCCCCCACATATGTAGTGGAAAGGGCCCATAGGGTCCCATCGGAAGCACGACCACCTGGGGCATATCCAAGATCCTTCCTGGTACGCTTTCTGAACTATAGGGACCGCAACAGAATTTTGGCTGAATCAAGGAAGCTTAAAGATTTGAAGTATGAAAATGCACAGATCATGCTATTTCCTGACTTCTCAGCTGAAACCCAAAAAAAGGAGAAGATCATTCAATGACATCAGAAAACGTCTAAGGGGGAAAAATATTGAATATAGCATGCTTTATCCTAGCAAGCTTCGGGTGCAGTACAGAGGTGCAGTTAAATTCTTTGAAAGCCCCCAGGAGGCAGGCGACTGGCTGGATAGCACCCCTTGACACAACTGCCTATGCAAGTGATTGGATAGTCCCAGCATGAAGTTCCATATGGGTGAGGAGGTTGTGCAATATCTGTTCCTTTTCTATTTTGCCTTGACTTTTCTTGTTTTTGGTTCTGACAATTAACTGAGTTTAATATGGAGGTAATGCAAATCCACTGCTAAGACACATATCTTGATGCATTATTTCAAACTGGCTACAGGAGGATGCTGTTACATCGCACTCACTGCGCTGTTCTCATACTGAATACTGCGGTCTGATTAGCCCTGATACATGAGGAAATAGGAGCCACGGAGAAAGACCACAGCTGTAAACTGGACCTTTTATTTTTTGGTCAGGCAACCAGAGGGAACTTAGTTTTGAAATGTTTTTGGTTTGGGACAATAAGCCACATGCCGGATTGAGTTGGGGGGCGGGGGAGGGCCCCGTTGGTTTTTGTTACGGTATAATGGCAGGGGAGGGAATCTTTTTTTCTATTTGCCCAGTCGGCTCACCACATCCACAAATCACCAAGTATTGTATTTTGAGGAACTGCTCACTTTTCCAGACTATTTCCCCCGTAGTTCGGGGGACTCTTCTTACTCGGTCACAACATCTAGTACTGCCTATGCTATGGCTAACTCCATAAAAGTTTTCTCATGGAACGTGAGGGGATTGAACAATGAGTTTAAGCGTGCATCGGTATTCCAATTTCTGAAACATAAGCCGCAGGTTATAGTGCTTCAGGAGACGCATTTGGATGGGTGCAGGGTGCTGTCACTAAGGAGGCCTTGGCTTCAGAAGGTATTCCACTCTACCTACTGTACTTATGCCAGGGGAGTATCAATCCTCATAGGTAAGGCGGTCCCCTGCACCATCCATCGGGTGATCTCTGATCCAAGAGGTAGGTATCTTGCTCTGTTATTGGACTTGTGTCATGTAAAAATGTTACTTGTAACGGTTTATTCACCTCCACCCGCAGATATACAGTTGCTATATGATTTATGGGCCAAATTGGCAGCCTGTGCTCAGCTTCCACTGGTAATGATGGGAGATTTTAACACTATCCTGGAGGGGCTGGACACTTCCAACCCATCTAGGGGCTACTCTCAGGATCTGGGAGCCTGGGTGGAGGCAACCGGTTTGACGGAGTTGTGGAGATGGAAACATCCGGGGGACAGATGCTATTCACATCTGTCCACCACACATCGTTCCTCGGCTCGAATAGACCTGGTCTTTGGGAATTTATCTACAATGCCTTTGGTGAAGGGGGTTGAATATCTGTCTGGGGGTATTTCGGATCACTCTCCCCTACTCCTAACCCTCTCTCTTGGGAGTGCGGGGAGGGGGGGGGGATGGAGGATCTCCTCGGGTTGGTTACAACATGAACAAGTGCTGTCTCACATACGGAAAGCCACGTCTACCTATTGGGAGTTAAATGATGGCTCGGTGGAACCTGGGATTCAATGGGATGCTTACAAGGCAGTCTTGAGGGGGGAATGCATTTCAGCCATTAAAGAGGTCAGGAAGGATCATAATGCAGAGGTTCAATTGCTACAGGAGACTGAAAGAGAATGTGCTGGGAGATTTTAGGATTCTCCCTCAGAAGAGACCTATAGGGCGCTGACGGAGGCCAGGAGATGTCTCTCTCTGCGATACTCAAATCTAGCCCACACTGAAATCAGCCACAGGGCGGCGGCAATGTTCGCAGAGGGAGACAGAAATGGTGAATTACTTGCGTTGCTAGTGGCTGACTTTCATCCAGTTACTAATGTTCCAGTTATTAAAAGGAAGACAGGAGATCTTGTTACAGACCCAGGTGAAATCCTAACGGAGTTTGTTCAATTCTTCTCTGAGTTATATGCTCCCATCCCATCATATGATCATACAGCACTAGATCAAATGCTAAGGGAGCTAGATATCCCGAGGCTTTCAGAACAAGGTAGGGAGCTACTTGATGCACCACTAACAATTAAAGAAATAGAGAGGGCTATTTTCTCTTTTCCACCCAACCAGGCCCCCGGGCCCAATGGATTTCCAATAGACCTCTATAAGGGAGTAGTTGAGGGCTTGGTTCCCAGGTTGGGAGCCTTGTTTGCTGCCTGCCTGGAGGGGGAATCTCTGCCCCTCCCCATGCTGGATGCATATATGGTGATCCTATTGAAACCAGGGAAGGATCCCCTGGAGTGCTCCTCCTACCGCTCAATAGCATTGTTAAATACCGATTTAAAGATACTAAGGTGCTCTCCACTAGACTCACTGAAGTGATTGCCACTCTGGTTGATTCTGACCAGACTAGGTTCTTGCCAGGCAAGTCCACAGATACGAATCTCCGCCGCCTATTTACCGATTTGCAACTACCGACCCCTGAGCCGGATACGCGGATCCTGGTATCCATAGATATCGAAAAAGCTTTCGATTCTGTGGACTGGCACTACATGGGTAAGGTACTGGAATATATGGGTTTTGGGCCGAATTTTAGGAAGTGGGTAAATTTACTGTACAGTGGACCCAGGACAGCGGTAAGGTTGGGACACCTGATATCTCCTTTTTTTGCAATAGGGAGGGGTACCAGGCAGGGCTGCCCCCTGTCCCCATTTCTGTTTGCACTTATGATGGAACCGATAGCAATAGCTCTGCGGACATCAAAGGACATACAGGCTATTCGAGTGGGGGAGCATACAAGAATGCTTGGCCTTATATGCGGATGATCTGGTGCTGTTCTTAGGGGACCCGGTGGGTTTGCTGAGGACGGTGCTGGAAATTATAAATAGATTTGCCATCTTTTCTGGCCTAAGAGTTAATTGGGGTAAATCTTCCATTGTCCCACTGGGCAATAGGGCTCGGGAGGTAGCGGACCCAGGTCTGCCGCTTAAATGAGTCTCCACTATCACTTATTTGGGGGTGCAGGTGACTGCGAGAGCTCAGGATTATTTCCAACTTAACCTTCAACCCTTACTCACTCTCCTGAAACAAAAAACTCATACTTGGCAAAAGTTACCTCTATCATTGATTGGAAGGGTAAATTTATTAAAAATGAAATTCCTTCCAGTGATCCTATATTGGCATGCCCCAGTGATGATACCCCGCTCCTATTTTAAGCAATTAGAGGGGATTACGAGCTCCTTTGTGTGGGCCCCTAAATCACCTAGGATAGGAATTAAGGCCTTACAGGAACCAGTATGTAAAGGGGGCCTGGCACTCCCGGACTGGAGGAAGTATTATTTGGCGGGACAGATGGTGTTCGTCCATAGATGGCTGACTACAGACAAGGGTGACTCGGCTACAATATTGGAGGCGGCATATCTGTGTTCGTTCGAATCACTGCGATTCGCAATACATAGGGGTGTGCATAAGGGTGTGCGCTCTACTCTCCCGCTCACTCAGTCAATGGTTGCCACTATTAAGGCATGGGAGGAGGCAAGGGTACTCTCACATCCTAGCTATAAGGGAACATCTCCCACGGCACCACTATGGTTAAATCCGAAGCTACCTCATTTCCTTAGGTACCCAGACCCCATGGTGTGGGCGGTCAGGGGAGTTAGGACAGTGGGAGACATAACTAACCTAGGGGAACTACTAACCTTTGATCATTTAAGAATAAACATGACCTACCAAATGGGCACCTATTTAGATTTTTACAACTCAGGCATGCCTACCAGAGTCAATTTAGGACTCAGAGTAGAATCTGTACCCTCTTCCCTGGAAATCACCCTGCAGGAAAAGGAGCTGCCCAAAGTGTTATCGTAGCATACCAGGAGCTATTTAAACTCACCCCAAAAGCTATTAAGAGATGTAAGGAGAAATGGGAGGCTGAGGTGCCGGGCATTCAGGGGGAGGATTGGGAGGATTTATGGGACCAACCCTTCAAGCATCTAGTCTCAGCCAGAGATAAACTAGTGTAATTAAAATTTCTGCATAGGTCTTATACCCCAGCGAGGCTTGCTAGAATATTTCCAATGGTATCCCCAGAGTGTTGGCGGTGTTCTCACAGTCCTGCGGGGGCGCACCATATATTCTGGGAATGCAGTCAGATCCGAACATTTTGGGAAGAAATAACCACATGTATTGGTGAGGTCTTGATGGTCCCTATTCCCATGACAATCCGGGTATGTCTGTTAGTGCTGGTGGAGGAGGTGGTACCCTCCAGGGCCCATAGAACACTTTTGAGTATATTGCCTTATTATGGTAAAAAGCTTATCCTTCTTCACTGGAAAAAAGCTGCGTCCCCAGAGGTGACGCAATGGAAAGGGTTGATCAATAAAGTAATGCCTTATTACAAATCAACATACAAGGCTAGAGGTTGTAGTAAAAAATTTGACAAGGTATGGAGACCATGGTATGACTCGCCTAACTCAGTAGCCTAAAATTTGAATCCCTGCAATGTTATAGTATGGGCAGTAAAAAGAGAAGAAACAACATAAAGAATTGAGTTGATCGTTTGAAAAAGTTTAAATCCCAGAGCATTGCGGAAAAGAAGAGTTCCTCAAACCATTCTTGTTTTAACAGAAACGGAAGGTTAAGTTGGCTTAATATGTGAAACTTACCCGCAGGATATGGGTGATGGAGGTTCGTCTGGGCAATATGGGGGGGGGGGAGGGAAGGGGGGGTGTTTTACTAGATTTGAACCTAAGGATATACTTCTTGCTAGATAGATGACTATGTCTAGCTAGTTAGGGATCCTGCGTGATTCCAGAGGAAGCCAGGATTGGCCCCTCAGTGTTTGTATGATGTTTATATTGTTTGCTATAAAACCAATAAAAAAAAAATAAATTATAAAAAAGGGTCAGCTGCCAGCTGTCACAAGGAAGAGAAAGAAAGGGAAACGATGTCTGAGGGACATGGGACCCCACTGTAGTGTAATGGGAAGAGCTCCCCTGGTTGTAATGCGTTTCCTATGTGCTCTTAGTGTCTAGAGCAGTTGCGTCTCCCTAGAGCATAACACTTCTCGGTTAAAGAGTACCCCAATCTTTATACAATTCCAAGGATAAGATATGCGTTATCTTCCAGACATTTCCCTCCATCTCAGTCACTCCTCCCCTTGTCTTGCTTGGGAAGGTGAACGTTAATTCCATTATGCATACCCTAGAATGACCTGATGTGAACTCCCCAGTATTTAGAAGCTGTAGGGGTTTCATTCCCACGAGCTGGCAGTCCAAGTGTAACTTGTCCCTCCCAATGTCTCAGCTGTGTGTTCCCCTGACTCCCAAACCGTGAGTAGTTCCGTTACTAGTCTGGTGGCCAGTGCTCTGGCAGCGTCAGTGCCCCCAATTGCGGTTCGAATTTGCTACTCATGGGCGAGCCGCCTGGAACTGTATAGCCTAAAATGCGGTGGACCTTGAGATCTATGAGGTGTTCACTATGGGTGGGTTTGTGCAGGCTTTCATGTACCATTCTAATTGTGGTTCCTAGGCTCCATCCTGTGCCTTACCGATTTGAAGGTGATCGTCTCGGTTTCCATGTCTCCCCTGAATCTGCGTGGGGAGGTGGAAGAATTTCTCCGGCATCGTTGCCTGTTTCTGTGGAAGTGTGGTGATTCCTCTTGTGGGATAAGTATCCACGGCTCTTGCTGGAGGAAAGAATCATACCAATCCGGGACAGAGACCAATGGAATCTCTAGTGTGTCGCAAAAGGATTGCAGATCAGCTGGTGTTCTTAAGAGCGCTGTGCGATTGCCCAAAGTCGCTTGTAAGCAAAAACGTAAACCTCCATGTTTACGTGATATGTCTGTCTCTGAGTGTTTGAAAGAGAGGGAGCAGATCTCTCCTATGTTGGAGGGTAATGGTGGATAAGTCTTGAAATATTTGGATGCGTGCCCCTTCTTGTTCCAGGTGGGCCTGGTTCCAGGCTGCCCTCAAGATTTCTTCCTTCTGTGTAAAACTGACTAGGCAACATATTATGTCCTTAGGTGGGTCGTTTTCTCTGCCCCTGGGACGTAAAGCTTGGTGGCAGTGCTCCATTTCCACAGGTGCAGCATGAGGTCTGCTCAGTAATGTATTTAAGATAGCCCAGACTGTGGCCTGTATTGCTCTGGCACCCCCCTGCTCCTGACGTTGTGTCTCCTCCCTTGGTTATCGAGACCTTCTAGTTGGCGGTGCTTGTCTATTAAGTGGTGTGCATGCGTGCCCGTGGCCTGTTGTAGCTGCTGAATCGCGGTGCCTTGTGTAATTGCCGCCGCTTCTACCTGCTCCACGCGGGTGGCTACTGCCCTGATGTCGGCCCTTAGATCTGAAAATACTGCTGACAGTGTGTTCTTAATATCCGCTGCCACTATCTGTAAGTCTGCTAGGCATAGGAAGGGGGGCTGCTGCGGAGCGTGCATACCTGTCTCGCAGGGACCCAGGGGTTCTGGAATGCCGGTGGGCGTCTGTTTACTCTGGTCCGTGGCTTGAGATGCGGCCTGTGGATCCTGGGCTTGCGTGCGAAACATCGCTGGAATCGTACAGCTTAGCTGTGTGGGAGTCTCGTCCTTGGATTGTGAAGCCGAAGCACTTCTCCCTGCCATCTCGCCCGATCTTTATCCCGGCTCTGTACGCTGATTCTGAATGCTTGGGAGGTCACGGATATCAGAGCTCCCAGTCTATGCTGTGTCAGGAATAGTCCCTCCAGCTGGTGGCGCTGTAGCTCAGGGGTCCATGGGCTGCAGTTCCGATATCCACCAGCAGATGCCAGTAAGGGCTCACCTGTTGATGACTCCTGAATCCATGGGCTGCAGCTCCGTTGTCCACCAGCGGGTGTCCTTTAGCAGTCAGAGGCTGAGCAGTTCCAGTGTCCACCAGCAGGGGCCTCCCAAGAGTCAGCAGGCTGTGGGAGTCGGCCACACCCGGGTTCAGCTGGGAAGTGGCTATTTAAGGCCACTGCCCTCTTCCCTCGGCGGGTCACTTTTGAGTTTGCCTCACTGCTGCTAGAGATCTTGCTTCAGCCTGCTCTGCCTTGCTTTTGTCCCATGCCTAGTGTTGTCTCCTTGCCTGGTATCCTCCTTGATTCCCCGTATACCCTGTATCCTTGTCCAGAAGTTAGCTTTAGTTTGCAGTGTAGGTGTTAGTGTTTTTGTCAGGTTTTGGGTTTTGTTTGCTGGGGTTTGTTTATGTTCACTGTTTGCTGTGTTTGTTTATTACTGTGCGCGGTTAATAAATCTCACCTTTTTTAAGTTATATACATGTTTGATCTCAGTTTCCTGGTGTAGCTACGCGTCTGGTCTGCCAAGCTGCTGAATCCTGACATGCTGCCATGTTGCTTAAGCGCCATGCCACGCAGCAGGGGTTAGTGTTTTAATATCTAAGCAAGTTTCCTTTCAGCTCATTACGTCTAACATTGATGAGGTCGATGTATATTTCTGCAAACTTGATGGGATGCCATGTACTTTGGCCAATATTTATGTTACACCACCATTTTCTCCGGCCACCCTGAATAATCTATTGTAATTCATTGGTTCTCATTCTACAGTGCCCATCTGGGTACTAGGAGACTTTAACAACATTTTGGATAAAAAACTAGATTTCAGAAGGGTAACAACCCCGCCCTACCCCTTTTGCACGTCTGCTGGCTGAAATCGACCTGAGAGATGTGGAGGGATAGATATCCAAATGTGCAATGCTTTGCTTGCTATTCTGCCACATATGGTGGATTATCTCATATAGACTACTGCCTGGGGAATGCAGCTGCCAGTACTCTGACAGCAACAATTACATATGCACCTTTTAATATCTCTGACCATTCCCTCTTGGTTGTGCGGGTGGGGATATCCCAGATTTCTGGAGTGAAACTGTGGAAAGTGAATCCGTTTTGGTTGACATTGTTCCCGAAGCCCGACAAACTCATGCGTGAAATTAGAGTTTGTGAATCATAATGAAGGTACGGCCACCCCACTGGTAGTTTGGGACGCCCTATAGCCCACCTTAGGGGACTGATTATTAAACAAATAAATGCCATAAAAACAAACACTAAACGGTGGGAAAATATGGTACTTGACGCAGCTGGTAAAGCTGAAGAGGCTTATATAGCTGGTCCCTCAGAACTGACGATGGGTAGATGGTAGATGGCTCAAAATCTATATAAGCGGGTCTCCATAACGAAAGCAGAAAAAATTTTTTTACTCAGCAAAGGTACTTTGAAGAGGGAGAGGCTATGGGACACCTATTGGCAATAATTGCTAGAGCCCAACAGGGGGTGCCACATGTTGAGGCTATTTAGACACCAGAGGGAGACATGGTAACTGATCAATCTCAAATCTTAAATGTTTTTAAAAATTTCTTCGGGGATTTGTACTCCTCTGAGGTTAATCCCACGGAAGATAACATTGAGACATATTTTGGCCAGTGTTCCCTTCCAAGGGTAGACAGGGTAGATTATAATTCCCTGAATGCCCCATTAACACTAGACAAACTTACAACAGCAGCTGCTCAGATGGCCGATTCCAAGGATCCGGGAACGGACGGTTTGCCAGCTGAGACTTATAAACAGTTTGGGGAAACACTGCTTCCAACACTCCTTAAAATGCCAAACCATGCCCTCACTGCTGGCACGTTGCCCGAGTCTATGAAGGAGGCTGTGGTGGTCATCCCCAAACCGGGGAAGGACCCCCTACAGCACTATTCGTATCGACCCATATCTCTGCTCAATTCCAATGTTAAATTCAAAAAGAGGGAGAAACTCCCAGATTGTAAGCTATCCCCTGGACTTTACAGGCAGTTGGTTGGATAAGGTACAAAAAAGAGATTTAAGAAATAGTAAAAAAATATATAATTTTATTGATACAAAAACATATGATATATTCCAACATTGGAGTGAGCTGGGACAAGAAGTTCCCAGTCCACTTCAAATTATGTATGGATATACAAGGTCAAAAATTGGATACAAACAATGCATACATCAAATGCAGTTATAAAAAGACAAAAAAATGAATTTGTCTCAACATGGTACTAACGTTAGAACAGCATATATGGAAAAAGCTTAGATGCATATGAGAATAGATACATTCAAGGAGCCGCTATATGAGCAGGGTCTTGGAGCTATTTCTCAGATATCCCAACATGTTTCGGTCAATCCTTCATCAGGGGATTGTGTGCATCACGCAGAACAATAATTGTGCTGTCTG
>BLSH010289417.1:53595-65255 GCA_018402905.1 Glandirana rugosa
GGGAGGAAAGGAGATAACACCAAACCCCCCTATACTCCTAGATAATATCAGACCCCACCCTATAGTCCTATATAACACCAGACCCCCCTATACTCCTAGATAACACTAGACCACCCTATACTCCTAGATAACACCAGAAGGAATGTTTATTGGGATAATAGCACATTACACATGTAAATATAAGCACAGATGCGATTCACAGGAGCATATTTTGGTATCATTACAGCTTAAATCACCATATTGATGAGGATAAAGAGCATAGGTTAACTAGTACACATCACATATCTCCATTACTGTGGTATGATACTCCGTCAGAGGTTGAGCGGCGTATGTTCATAGAACCAAGACATGTTTGGATGAGATAGGCTGTCAGGGAATATCCAACCCCCTTGAGGGCCAGCAAGGGAGGAGATTGGGGGGAATGGGGGCAGCGAGAGGGACAACCCAGCAGGAAGCCCCCAGGGGGAAAGGAGGGGGGGGGGCTGCCTTCCGCAAGGAACAGTAGGGGAAATGTTAGTTGTCTATCTATGTAAGGAGAAATTGTTCACAATTGCGGAGTTCACCACAGTTCATATAAAAGTATGCATTCCGACCAACCCATATCGTAAGGTGCCTGGCCTGAATCCAGGCCGCCCGGATTTTATCGAATTTCTGTGGACAGTTACATCCCATATAGGAATGTTTGTATACAGGTAGTTCGACATTTATTAAAGCCTTCCAGGCCGAAAGCTCAGGGGGATCAGGTAACTTCCATCTGGATAGGACTGTCTTCCTGGCATAATAGGCCGCATAAAAGAAAAACGGGATTTTATTAAAACTTACCGTAAAATCCTTTTCTCCGAGTTCACTGACAGACGCAGCTCATCATGACGTGTGGGGTTTATGCTTGTCCCACTAGGAGTTAACTAGGCAGGGAAAAGAAACAGCTGACCCCTCCCATGGGGGCCGTCCTCTCTTCCTACATAAACCCCCTCATAGCATAGCTCAGTTCTTATGCCTAGTTTGCAAGGAGTTGACCTCGCTTCCCTTTAGAGGAATTTGCGGTCCTGTTTGTGACCATTTTTTATTTAAAGTTTTCTTTTATTTGACTTCTATCAAGACATTGATCTGCTATCAAGAAGCCGGTCGGGGCATAAAGGGTCCTTGGGCCCTGTACTTTCCCCGACCTGGCCAACCGATGTGAGCCAGTCCCGACGTATGGGGACCCGCCGCATCATGCCTGTTCCGTGCCGGCGGCCTGGGGTGACCCCCCCCCTTGCGCCTAGCCCCGGATGAGATTCGGCTAGGGCGATTTTCTGGCCTGCAGCATACCGCCCAAGAGGGGGCGGAAGGTCTGCGACTGGGTGGCTACCCACGGCACTCATCGGAGTGGTGAGTGAGAGTTCCTGCCTTTCCCCCCCTTTTAGGGGCGGAAAGGGGGACTGACGGCCGCACAAAAAAAAAAAAAAGAATTTTCTTGCTGGGTAGCCGCTGGTGAGACGCGTGGAGCTCCCGTTCACCCCCCCCCCCGCACCCCCCCCCTAGTGGGACAAGCATAAACCCCACACCTCATGATGAGCTGCGTCTGTCAGTGAACGATAGGAGAAAATAGCTTAGTATGTTTAGTAGTAGCCAGGTTGTTAGTGATACCCAGTAGGAGAATAAGTGGGTCCATCTCTAGATTGAGGCCAGTAACCCCATTTATGTCAGCTACCACTGCCTGTCAATAAGTTTGGATAAGGGGGCATTACCACGCCATGTGGATGAAGGTTCCCACCGACTGCCTGCATTTTGGCCATGTGTTGTCGATATCCTGGTAAATAACTGATAACATGTGGGGGGTATAATACACTGTGCAGAAATTTTAACTGAACAAAGCGATCTTTCGCAGAAACCATCAGTGGGATGCATTGTTACTAGCCTTCAGCCCAATCCAAACAGTCTGAGCATTTTAGAAGTGTCTTTACACATGAGTCTCAAATAAATGGAGGACAATGTGCGACTAAAATTAGTAGCTATGAGAAGAGATTCGACTGAGTGAGTGGCAAGAACTACCCCATCAGGGCATTGAGCTTGAGCAGCATGTCTGAGCTGCAAGTGTCTAAAAAAACATCCAGGGAGGAAATTTAAATTTACGTTTAAACTTTACATACGAGGAGATGCCCCTCAGGCATAACATGGCTCAACTTTTTGATGTCATATTTAACCCAGATCTGAGGATCCGGGATAGATTGAAAATGTGTTAGGGTGGGTTTGCCTCACAGCAGTGTATGAGGAGACATGGAGCCAGGGTCATTTAGGTGTAGAGTAACCTGTTTACAGGCTGCAATCGTCATCTTTATAGTGATTTGGGAACTATATCTTGGGCCCCTATATACCAGGTTGCCAAGTTCAGAGTATGATCCTAAGATTGCCGCCTCTAGATTTACTGCCAGGTTGGATATATCTTGGGCAAACCACCATCTCACAGTGACAAACACTGCAGCCCAGTAGTATTTTTTAAAATTGGATCGAGATAGACCACCCTCTGTCAGTGAGAGCTGCAGCGTGGTCTTAGCCACCTGGGGGGTCGAGCCCACCCAGACAAATGAGGTGATGGTCTAGTCCAGTATAGTAAAAAAAGCATTGGGGATAGGAACCAGAGTGTGATGAAAGACAGAGGAACTTGGGTAGATAAGACATCTTTATTAAGTTCACTCTCCCCACCCAGGTTAATGGGAGAGCCTTCCATACTGTGCAACTTTGGATAAACTGCTGAAGAACAGGGTTTATAAAGGTTGTCATGCTGTGAACAAGGCTCTTCACCGAAAAATGTTAGCAGTTACTTTGTACTTGGCGATTATCAAAGAATTTGGACGGATTCCAGAGTGCGGGTTCTTTCCATATATCCATTGTCTTCTAGGTTGTGTGCAGGATCTCTTTGGATGTGCATGCCTAGGTATTTAAACCTTGATACCCACTTGAGGTGAACCTGTCAGCGGATTCCCGTCAGACAAAGAACAGGAGCGATATGTCCCAGTTCACTATAATACCTGAGACGGAGCCAAATTGGTCAATGATGGCTAGAGCCCACGTCAACGACTGTTGGGCATCGGGGAGATACAGAAGCGCGTCACCTGTGTATCGGGATACTTTCTCTTTCGTTCATTGACGGATGCAGCCTCTATTCTTGGCATGTGGGGTTATCTACCTTTCACTAGGAGTGAACTAGGCAGAACAAAGTTCAACTACCAGCAGACACAGCCCCTCCCAGTGGCCAGTCCCCACCTGGTATAACCCCTCCATCCTGCTCAGCACAGCCAGTTTTTTCTGCCTAGTGCAAGGAGTAGGACCTGGCTCCCTGCTGAGATCTGTGGTTCCCTGTTAGTTTTTTTTTCTTTTGCTCAAGACTTCTGATGAAGAATGCAATCAAGCAGCCGGCTGGGTGACAGGCTGGATATCCTACGTCCAGGGAGTCTCCCCAGCGCGGCCAATGGACGCAAGCCATCCCTTAGCTGCACGCGGGGCGACCCGTGGGTTAAACGTCCCTCCAGCGCACCTAGGACTGGGTCCATGGGTTCATGTCACAGGTGTCGCTTGGCCGACAGCTCCCCCTGAACTGGCGGGGTGGCAGGTCTGTCTCGGGTGTCTACCCGATGTGCCCGTCTGGATGGGTGAGTAACCGCCCACCCCCCCGAGGGTGCGGGGGGCAGGCAGGTGGTGTCCCCCCTTTGGATGCAGGTGGGCCTCGCTACTCCTACCCCCCCCTGTCTTGGGTAGCCCCCCTCCCCCCCTTTTCCCTGGGGCCCACTGGGGAGCCGTTCCCTCCACTGTGTATATTTTCCACGTGCTGTACGGCGGCCGGCACCATTTTGCTGAGGTCCGGCCGCCATTTTCCCATGGCCGGCCGCGTGCTGTAGCTGCGGCCGCCCTTTTGCAGTGGCCGGCCGCGTGCTTCGGCCTCTAGTGCACACGGCGGCCATGTTTGCTTGGTCCGCTGTGTGGGGAATCTGTGTGGCTGAGTGTGGGCAGTACGGTCTTGGCACCGTTTTTTCCCCCAGCTACACGTGGCAGAGCGCAGCAGCAGCTACGGAGGCAGCAACAGCAGGATAGCGGCGAGCAGCGGCAGCACCTCCCGGGGACGGTATGGCATGGTGGGGAATCCTCCTGGGTGCCTCTGGGTCCCTGTGGGCCGGCAGCCGGTGGGGTGGTGTGGGGCGCCTGGTCCTTCTCCCCAGAAGGGGCTTTTTGTGGGGCCTTATAGGTGTCGGGGGTGCGGCAATGGCGGCTGAAGAGGGTACTTCCACTTCAGAGCTCTCCGATGGGGCTACAGGCACGCTGGGACCAGTGGTCCCTCTGGATAAACTGAATGCAATCCTGGAAGAATGTTTCTCCCGGGTTGAGACGATCCATGACGAAAAAGCGGCCACCCCCCCCCTTCTTCCGGGGAGGACTTGGGGCCTGAAGGGGGCTCCGCGGTGATGGGGACCCCCCCGGATCTGTTGGAAGGTGAGTTTGATGACCCCTCCAATGAGGAGGAGGAGTCTTCGGGGGCCACAGTGGCGCATGAAATCGCTCTTGTGGATTCTTTGGTCTCTGCCGTCCGTGAGTCGCTGAAGCTGGGCCCAGCTGGGGCTTCGCAGGAGGCGGTGTACGCTTTTGGCTCACATAAGCCGGCCAGGGCTCCTAAGGTGTTCCCTTATTTGCTTATACTTTGATCAGTTCGTGTATAAGGAGTGGCAACACCCACAGAGTTCGTTCGCCATGCCCAAGCATTTTTCTGTGCGTTATCCATTTGAGGAGACTCTGCTGCGGCAGTGGAAGTCCCCTATGATGGACCTGCTGGTGGCATGCCTGAAAAGGCGACCACTATCCCGATGGAGGGCTCTCCATCATTTAAGGATCCGGCCAAGAGGCGGACCGAGGTGGTGTCCAAAGCGATGTTCCTGGTGGCGGGGGCGACCATGCGGCGGCTCTGGCGTCGGAGCTGGTGGCACAGTCGCTCAGAGTGGGCGACCATTTTGCAACGGGACTTGGGGGCCCTCCAGGTTCCTGCTGAGTCTGTGCAGCTGGCGGACCAGCTGGTGCAGGGCCTTAGGTACCTTTGTGATGTAGCACTGGACATGGCCCCCATGCTGTCTAAGCTGTCCATTTTTGCGGTCATTCTTAGACGACTGCTTTGGCTCAGGTGCTGGTCGGGTGGTCAAGCATCAAAGAAGGGCCTTACGGACCTGCCCTTCCAGGGTGGTAGGCTGTTCGGGGCATCTTTGGATGAGATCATCAAGGATTTCACAGGTGGAAAGAGTACCTTCCTCCTGGAGCCCAGGGTAAGGAGCCCCGTTATAGGCAGGGCCCCTCGTTCTCCACCCAGAAGCGTTTTTTTTTTTCGTGCGCCCCGGACAGTGTGCAAGGGTTCTCAGCCCGGCAAGACAGCAGCAGGGGGTCAGAAGCACCCCTGGCAGCGGAAGCACGAGAAGTCAGAAGAGAAGTCCTCTCCGCATGATGGGTTGCCCCCGCCCGTTGCTCCTGGGGTTCGCGGACCGGTGGACCTCCCGCATCTCGGACCTCTGGGTACGCGAGGTGGTCTACTCCGGGTACAAGATAGTTTCGTACCCAGACCCCAGACAGGTTCTTCGCCTCCAATTTGAGGCTCCCCCGGGACGTCGGCAGGCCCTGTTGGGTGCTGTGAAAGACTTGCTCACTCAGGGGGTGATTGTTCTGGTTCCGTCCGTGGAACGTTTCCACGGGTTTTACTCTAATCTCTTTGTGGTTCCAAAGGAGGACGGGGTCAGGCCTGCCCTGGACCTCAAGGCGCTCAATCTCTTTGTGAGGGCGTGGAAGTTCAGAATGGAGTCTGTCAGCTCTGTGGTGGAGGCACTTGGCCAGGGAGACTTCCTGGCTTCCTTGGACATCAAGGACGCGTATCTGCATGTCCCCATTTGTGCTCCTCACCAGCGCTTCCTGCGTTTTGAGGTGGGGGACCTCCACTACCAGTTTGTGGCCCTCCCGTTTGGTCTGGCCTCCGCTCCTCGAGTCTTCACCAAGCTCTTGGCTCCTCTGCTAGCTCTGCTGTGGCAGAGGGGCATAGCGGTGGTGGCATATCTCGACGACCTTCTCCTGAGGGTGAAGTCGGCCTCAGATCTAAGGGAGAATGTGGCTATCACTCTCAGTTCGTGGGACTTCGGATGGGTGATCAATCTCCAGAAGTCGGCACTGACTCCGTCGCGCCGGCTGGAATACCTGGGCCTGATCTTTGACACAGAGCAGGCGTGGGTTTTTCTACCTCCGGAAAAATTGCTGTCGCTACGGGCAGCGGTGCGGGCCCTGCTGTCCCAGCGGTGGTCCTCCTTATGGTTTTGCATGCGGGTGTTGGGGCTCATGGTGTCCGCTTTCGAGGCAGTTCCGTATGCCTAGAGTCACACCCGGTCCCTGCAGCGGGCGATTCTGCTGTGGTGGGACAAGTCTCCTTCGTCCCTGGATCAGGTTGGATCACCGGACTCGGGTTTCCCTCGCCTGGTGGCAGCGAGAGCCAGCGTTGGAGCTGGGGAAGTCTTTTCTCCCCTTGCATTGGACGGTGGTCACGACGTACACCAGCCTGACCGGCTGGGGAGGGGTCCTGGGGCTGCTGTCGACCCAGGGTCGCTGGTCTCCGGTAGAGTCCCGTCTCCCGATCAATGTGCTGGAACTTCGAGCGATCAGGTTTTTCCTCTCCCACTGGTCGGGGAGGCTGCACAGTCGGCCATTCGAGTCCAGTCGGACAACGCCACGGCTGTTGCCTATGTGAACCGTCAGGGCGGAACGAGAAGCTCAGCAGCGGCGTCAGAAGCGGCCCACATTCTGAGGTGGGCAGAGCTTCACGTGCCGGCAATCTCCGCCGTCTACATTCCGGGCGTCGAAAACTGGCAGGCAGACTACCTAAGTCGTCAGAAGTTGGATCAGGGAGAGTGGTCCCTGCACCCGGAAGTGTTCCGCCAGATCTGTCAATGGTGGGGAACGCCAGACGTGGATCTCCTGGCTCAATCGGAAAGTGCAGGCCTTTGTGAGCAGGACAAGGGATCCGTTGGCAGACGCCGCGGACGCCCTTGTGGCTCCGTGGTCTCAGTACCGGCTCCTCTATGCCTTTCCCCCTCTCAAGCTGCTTCCGCGCCTGTTGCGCAGGATAGAGGCAGGGGGGATCCCAACCATTCTGGTAGCACCGGATTGACCTCGGCGTCCTTGGTATGCCGACATGGTGCGGATGGTGGTGGATGTCCCAGGGTGGCTCCCTCTTCACGAAGATCTGCTGTCACAGGGCCCCATCTTGCACCCTGCTTTACCCTCGCTGGCTTTAAACGGCCTGGCTATTGAATCCCAGGTGTTGAGGGAAAGGGGACTCTCGGAATCGGTGATCTCCACCATGCTGAAGGCGCTCAAGTCCACTTCACGCAAGATTTATCACCGCACCTGGAAGGTTTACATTGCCTGTTGTGAGGCGGGGGGTTGGGAACCCTGTTCCTTTTCAATGGCTCGGGTGCTGGCCTTCCTTCAGCAAGGCCTGGATCACAAGCTGGCATTGAGCACTCTCAAGGGACAGGTTTCTGCCCTGGCAATTCTTTTTCAGCATCCTTTGGCGACGCATTCCTTGATTCACACTTTTGTTCAGGGGGTTCGTCATGTCGCCCCCCAGGTTTGGTCGCCCTTGGCGCCATGGGACCTCAATTTGGTGCTCTCAGTCTTTCAGAAGCCACCGTACGAAAATATCAGGGAAATCTTGCTGCAGCTTCTTTCGCAGAAGGTGGCTTTCCTAGTGGCTATCACATCCGCGAGGCGGGTGTCTGAGCTGGCGGCTTTGTCTTGTAGGTCTCCATACTTGGGCCTACATAAGGATAAGGCGGTTTTGCGCTTGTCTCCTTCATTCTTGCCGAAGGTGGCGTCTTCTTTCCACATTAATGAGGACATTGTCCTCCTTTCCCTGTGCCCATCTCACCCTAAGGAGGCTCTGCGGGTGTATCTGGCGGCCACGGCCCCCTTTTGGGGGTCGGATGCACTCTTTGTCCTGGTGGATGGCCCACGCAAGGGGCTGGCGGCCTCGTCGGCCACTATTTTCCGTTGGATAAGACAGACTGTGACCCGTGCGTATGCTGTTTGGGGCCAGGAGCCCCCCATTCCGGTCACGGCTCACTCTACCAGGGCGATTAGTACTTCCTGAGCTTTCCAACATCAGGCGTCAGTATCATAAGTGTGCAAGGCGGCTACTTGGACCTCTGTGCACACCTTTTCCAAGTTTTACAAAGTTGATGTTTGAGCACCCTCAGATGCCGCTTTTGGCCGCAAGGTTTTGCAGGCGGCGGTGTGAGGTGCGTCTGGCTCCTCACGGAGGGCTCTTCAGTTGGGTACAGTTGTTGTTGCATTGCCCACCCCTCATTTTGACACTGCTTTGGGATGTCCCCACACGTCAAGAATAGAGGCTGCGTCCATCAATGAACGAAAGAGAAAATAGGATTTTTTTGACTTGCCGTAAAATCCTTTTCTCTGAGTTCATTGACAGACGCAGCACCCACCCCTCTCTTTTATGAGTTTGTACTGCTTGTTATGAACTGGCTGTGCTGAGCAGGATGGAGGGGTTATACCAGGAGGGGACTGCCCCCTGGGAGGGGCTGTGTCTGCTGGTAGTTGAACTTTGTTCTGCCTAGTCCACTCCTAGTGAAAGGTAGATAACCCCACACATCAAGAATAGAGGCTGCGTCCGTCAATGAACTCAGAGAAAAGGATTTTATGGTAAGTCAAAAAAATCCTATTTTTTCAACTGGGGGTGGGGCGGGCAAAATACCCTGCACCTCTCTGGAGGCTCTCAGGAGCACCGCCAGCGGCTCTATCGCCAATGCGAAGATGGCAGGGGAAAGAGGACAGCCTTGCCTCGGTGGAGACTGTGACTCTGGCTGATGGGGCCGAATAAAGAAGACGCAGGCAGGAGATAAAGTTAGGCCCAGCCCAATTTTATGAAGGACAAGCCACAGGTATTTCCACTTCACCGGGGTAAAAGGCTTTCTTGGCATCCAGAGAAGCCAGAACCCCAGAGCCCCCCTCAGCCGTCATGCCAGCAATAACGGTATGGCGATGTCTTAAATTTTTGTCTGTCCCCTTCCCTGGCATGAACCTGTTCTGGTGTCTGTGAATGAGAGACAGAATAACTTACACTACTGACTGCTTAGGATACAGGGGTCGCATAACAAGTAAAGTAGAACTAAACACGTCAGTTTTTTTGCCATCTCTGTCCCATTGGAGAGATTTCCCTTCACTTCCTGTCCCATAGTTAAAACAGATAGTGAGAGGAAATCCCTCCACAGTGAGGTAATCCTGGTGGGTCACCAGAACCATTACTGTTTGGGATTTTCTTTTATTTTCACTTTCAATGATCACAGTACACAGAACAAATGGATAGGGGGAATCTCCCTAACAGGGACACGGACAGCAATAAAAACTGACAGGTGTTCTAATCCCTCTCCACTCTATCCAAAACTAAAAAAAAAAGTTTTGCATTTAGTTGCACAGAGGGCTAGGGAGTGTGCAGTGTGCTTATAAGTGCTCAGGGTGGATAAAAATTAAAAAATTTTTTATTATTATTTATATGAGATTTTTCCTTTTTTTATCAATTTTATTTTAATAAAATGCTTTTGGAGTAAAAATCTATCCAAAGATGGTTTTCTATGTAAGATACAGTGGGGCAAAAAAGCGTATTGTGCAAGTTCTCCCACTTAAAAAGATGGCCTGTAATTTTCATCATAGGTGCACTTCAACTATGAGAGACAGAATGAGAAAAAAAATCCAGAAAAATCACATTGTCTGATTTTTAAAGAATTTATTTGCAAATTATGGTGGAAAATACGTATTTGGTCAATAACAAAAGTTCAACTCAGTACTTTGTTATATACCCTTTGTTGGTAATGACAGAGGTCAAACGTGTTCTGTAAGTCTCCACAAGATTTTTACACACTGTTGCTGGTAGTTTGGCCCATTCCTCCATGCAGATCTCCTCTAGAGCAGTGATATTTTGGGGCTGTCGCTGGGCAACACGGATTTTCAACTCCCTCCAAAGATTTTTATGGGGTTGAGATCTGGAGACTGGCTAAGCCACTCCAGGACCTTGAAATGCCTCTTGCGAAGCCACTCCTTCGTTGCCCGGGCGGTGTGTTTGGGATCATTGTCATGCTGAAAGACCCAGCCACGTTTCATCTTCAATGCCCTTGCTGATGGAAGGAGGTTTTTACTCAAAATCTCCCAATACATGGCCCCGTTCATTCTTTCTTTTACACGGATCAGTCGTCCTGGTCCCTTTGCAGAAAAACAGCCCCAAAGCATGATGTTGCCACCCCCATGCTTCACAGTAGGTATGGTGTTCTTTGGATGCAACTCAGCATTCTCTTTTCTTCAAACATGACCAGTTGAGTTTTTACCAAAAAGTTCTATTTTGGTTTCATCTGACCATATGACATTCTCCCATTCCTCTTCTGGATCATCCAAATGCTCTCTAGCAAACTTTAGATGGGCCCGGACATGTACTGAATTAAGCAGGGGGACACGTCTGGCACTGCAGGATTTGAGTCCCTGGCAGCGTAGTGTGTTACTGATGGTAGCCTTTGTTACTTTGGTTCCAGCTCTCTGCAGGTCATTCACTAGGTCCCCTCCTGTGGTTCTAGGATTTTTGCTCAACGTTCTTGTGATCATTTTGACCCCACAGGGTGAGATCTTGCGTGGAGCCCCAGATTCAGGGAGATTATCAGTGTTCTTGTATGTCTTCCATTTTCATATAAGCATAATTGCTCATACAGTTGATTTCTTCACACCGAGCTGCTTACCTATTGCAGATTCAGTCCTCCCAGCCTAGTACATGTCTACAAGTTTTATAATAAACGTGTGTTGCGCAACAGAATATAAGGTTAGATAATCAATCTTTAGGAAGCAGCTGGTGCAAAATTCATATATATGAAACCAGTTTGTACAACATAAAGAACCGCGCTCCCTCTAGTGGTTAAACATTTCTAAGAAGACTTATCTCCTCACAAAAACGCAATACACCTGAAAATGGTTTAAATTGGTATTTGGCTCTGAAAATGATATCATTTGGTGTGCACAAATAATCATGCAGCATGAAGAAATATATCAGAGTGAAAACAAATAAAGTCCAACACAAATGTGGTTAAACACTGTGATCCTCCATTCATATGTGTTCCATGCACAGGATATAATATGGTGTCCTTATATCTTTCAAAGTGTGTATACAATCCTCCACCTCTTCACCTCCACACTCAGTGAGTGAAATTCCTACTCACCAGAGCCTTTGATTCCTATTACGGGAATCAAGCCAGCATTAGATCAATCAATCAAGGTGCCTCTTCATAGGAGGAAATCCCACTGTTTCTGGCTGCGGCGCTGGATCCTATAGATCACTCACCTCCCATGCAAGGGGGTAGAGTAAGGAATGGAGCCGATTATAGTGAAGTATTGCCAAATTGGATGTTTTATTACTTGCAGTTATACAGTTAAAATCAATATAAAAAGTAGTCTTACATTACTTTCAAGTTGTGCAGGGGACGCCGATTGCGCTCCTCCTGCAAGGCTGTATATAGGAAGTGCCGTCGGAATCAGACTGTCTGATGCAGTGTGACAGGGGAGGGGGGGAGAGGGGGAGAGAGGAGATGCAGCGGTGCTGTGGGCCTGTCTCT
>BLSH010289417.1:83622-108977 GCA_018402905.1 Glandirana rugosa
TTGTAGTTGGAACATTTTGATTCATTTGCACACGTGACTCCGGGTTCACCGGCGAAACGTGTGGACTCTGTGGCTTCGGACCACGGACTTGCGGGTCCTACATGACTGGCTGGACCATCTTACTCGGCACTGGCCTTTTTCCCCCTTGGAACGGGGCTTCGAGTATGCGTACCCAGTGCCAGACAGATTAAGTTGCCCTTTACCATCGGCTGCTCCGACGGCATGGGATAAACCTCGGGGGCCCATTTTGTTTGTTACTCAGTCTGAAGGCTTTCCTTCGACATCGTGAGTTTATTTGGGCGTCCCGGGAGTGGTGTAGGCACCCAAAACATCCTAAGGAATTTGAGTTACACTCTTTGGATGTGGTGAGGGCCCTGCGGGTTTATTTGAGTGCTACAGCTTCCTTTCGGAAGTCTGACTCATTGTTTGTTTTACCCGGGGGCTCCAAATAGGGTACGGCAGCCTCGTCGGCTACCATTTCCCGTTGAATTAGACAGACCGTGACCCATGCGTATGAGCTTCGGGGCAAGGTTCCCCCTTTTTCCGGTCACGGCTCATTCTACCAGGTCGGTCAGTACATCCTGGGCGTTCAGGCACCAGGCTTCGGTGTCTCAGGTGTGCAAAGCGGCCACTTGGGCCTCAGTGCACACGTTTACTTAGTTTTACAAGGTTGATGTTTCAGCATCGGCGGATGCTGCTTTTGGCCTCAAAGTTTTGCGAGCAGCGGTGTGAGTGCGTCTGGCGCTCCCTGAGAGGGTTCTGTTGGGTACAGTTGTTGTTGTTTGCCCACCCCTCTAGTTTTTGGCACTGCTTTAGGACGTCCCCACGTGTCAATTAAGAAGAGCTGTGTCTGTCAGTGCAGCTCCCACCCCTCTGGTTTTTTTGTTGCACTGCTTGTGACAAACTGAATGCTATTAGCCAGCAGGGGGTTTTATAGGCTCAGGTGAGGACGGCCCCCATGGGAGGGGCCAGCCTATCCCTGATGCTTTTGCATCTGTTTTGCCTAGTCACTCCTGATAGGATGACATAAAACCCACGTGTCAATTAAGAAGAGCTGCGTCTGTCAGTGAACTCAGAGAAAAGGATTTTACGGTAAGTTATAATAAAATCCCTTTTTTCCATGGGACCGTGAGCCATTCAGGCATAATACATGTAAATGTGCTGACCAACAATGTGCTGATGGTTGAAGAAAGCAGACTGAGCACACACAAAATCATAACCCTGCTCATCTTTTAAGGTCCATTTCAGCATGCTGGGGGGTTGGAGAGAGGATACGGTTGTATTTCTTCTACACTAAATATTCTAGATAATATCATATTCTGCCTAGCTGTAATATGTGGCAGAGCTGTGAAAATATCGGAATTGGACATAGAGAAATATAAATCCTTTGGCAGGTAAAGCAGCTTTTACTTATGCATTTCATTTGTATATTTAACTGTTTGCCCGGAGTTTAGATTTAAATTGTATGCTTGTATAAGTACCTACAGTTTTGTATATTTAATTTTTAAAATTTATTTCAGGTATTTCTATAGTGCTGTCAATTTACGCAGTGATTTACATATACATTGTACATTCACATACCAGTCCCTACCTTCAAGGAGCTTACAATCTAAGGTCCCTATTCTGACTCCAACTGTTGTAATAGTGACTTATCCCTTGCTGAGACCTCTATGCCTGGCCTGTATAAGCAGATATAATCACTGCGGACAGTCTTGATCAGATAGCTTGAACTCACCAGACACCGATTCTTCCATGAGCGTAGATTTATTGCGAATAGCAGATACAGCAGACAACAAATGTGGCAGATGGTTAAAAGATGGTATCTGCAGGTCAAAACATGGTAATGTGTCCTAGGATGCAAGCAGATTGTGCGAGGCCTACAAACGTGTGGCCATATTCTTCCTCATGAGACAGAGAGAGAGGACACAGGAAGAGGAAGTTACATCACAGAGTGAACTAGGAAAAGGAAATTGCCTGAGAAGCTGGGAGGGGCACACTTAGAAAACAGAACAGAACAATGCAATATCCAAAACAACTGCAAGACGGCAGTGTAATAACCAACCATACAAACATTACTACAACTATCTATAGCATTATGTTTACATGATAATTACATGTAACAGCGCAGTCCCTAACTTAAATTCATATACTAGGGCCAACTTAGGATCCATTTAACCTACCAGCATGTCTTTGGAGTGTGGGAGGAAACTGGAGTACCCAGAGAAAACCCATGCAGGCACAAGCAGAACATGTAAACTCCAGGCAAGTAGTATCGTGGTTGGGATTTGAACCAGCGACTCTTTTGCTGCTAGGCGAATGTGCTATCCACTACACCACTGTGCCGCCCAATATATAATTGGGATATTAATGTAACTGACCTCAGAAATACACCTATTTATTTATAATCTGCCACAGTAGGCAAAAGCAAGCAATAAAAAGGTGGTAGCAGTTTGCATAGCACTACATGTCAGGAAGTCAGCTCTCCTAAACATGAATCCTGACCCATTATTCCAACTTTATTTTAGATGTCTTCTGATTTGATAATCTCCAGAACATGTTACATGAATATATATATATATATACCGTGTGTGTGTGTGTGTGTGTGTGTATATATAATTAAAACCTCTTTTACAAGAACTAGTTAATGAAAATTACGCAATTGTCTCTTTAACCGGTTCCAGACCAGCTACCACATATTTACTGCGGCGCTGTCTCACGAATCGGCGTATCTAAGAGGCAATCCGCGCAGTTAGCGGGCAGGAGCGCGCCCCCGCCGGCGTGCTCTCGTGCCCACCGCACTCTGCAGGACCCGATGCCAGAGAGAGCGGGGAAGCACCGATGTAAACACGGTGGTTCCCCCCCTCTGTCAGTGGGCATGTAAGAGATCTACTGATCCCTGTCACTGGGATCAGTCAGATCTCTTATGCCCATGGTAGCCAAGCCCCTCACAGTTAGAAAATGCCTAGGGAACACAGTTAACCCCTAGATCTCCCCCTGCAGGTTAACCCCTTCACTACCAATGACATTTATACAGTAATCCGTGGTTATTTAAATTTATGATCACTGTAGAAATGTCATTGGTCCCAAAAAAAGTATCAAAAATGTCCGACATGTCAGCTGCATTTTTTTTTTGTTTTACTAGTAATGGCGGCGATCTGCAATTTTTATCCAGACTGTGATATTGCAGTGGACATGTCGGACATTTTTGACACTTTTTTGGGACCAATGACATTTATACAGCGATCAGAAATTTAAATATCCATTGATTACTGTATAAATGTCATTGGCAGCGAAGGGGGTTAACCTCCAGGGAGCAGTGAAGGGGCTAACTGTGTTTCCTGTATGTGTTCTAACTGTGTGGGGAGCGGGGCTGCCAGGGACATAACATAACAGATCTAACTGATCCCAGTGACAGGGATCGGTATATCTGCTATGTCCTCCCTCACAGAACGGAGAACCGCTGTGTTTTCAGCGGAGGTTCCCGTTCTGCAAAGGGGTGGACGTCCATGGACGTCCCCTCGGCAATTCAGATCCACGCTGTAGCCGTCTATCGGCTATAGCGCAAATCTAAACTGGTTAAAGGGAACCTTTTGCTTTGCTTTGTATGGGTAAAGCATAAGTTCACTGTAAAGCAATACATTCTTTGCCCAGCAAAGGAAAAAAGTTAAAGCTAGATTTCCACTTTTAGTTTTGTAATTGGTATGTGACTCTTGTGGAACACGTGGAATTTTCTTCCCTGCCCTCTTTGTCTGATGGAGAAAATGATTCTCTCGGTGAAAAAAAAAAAAAAAAAACAGATTCTTGCTTGCAATATCTATGTACATTATGGGTAAATAAAAGTAAGCATCTGGTTGCCCTGAGGCGTGCACCTAAGGCTTTCAGGTGTGTGGTGTGTAACATCCATTTCTTCATTTTCATTTAAATATGCATTGCTAGTGTAACTTACTTTTTTTATTCATGTTCGGCATAAGGAGCACTCTGCTGTGTTCTGAAAGGATCCTGAAAGCAACAATAGCTGACATTAGACTGAATGAAGAAGTTGGTTAAAGTGATACTCCTGGGCAGCATAAAAATATTATATTTGTAGTTCCCCCTCCCCAGTGCACTGCAAGGATGAAATGCTTTGGGTGTGGCCAACTTCCTGGATGTAAGCAATGGGCATTTGGAGCTCCATCCTGGCTTTTGCATCCTACAGTGATCCTGTCACACTGGATCGGTTATCCTGCATGCACACCCGCTGGTATTGTCACAGGGATGCCCAAGGCACTGCAGACATAGTGCAAACTGGACAACTGGGCACTTTAGTTTTGGGAAACAAGACTCCTCATCTCCCTGGGACCAGTGGCGAGATGGCGCTGCCTCTCCATGAGGCACAGGCACAGAGCTCTAGCTGGGCTGGGTAAGTCACTTACTCCAACTGTGTCTACTCCTTTGCAGTCTTTAGATGGTGAGCAACCATGAGTTGACACTGCACTGACTCCTACTACATCTGACTCCCCTGATTCTAAAGCGTTTGTATTGTCCGCTTGGTCATTTTTACCTACAGGTAAAAAAAAAGGCTTACCTGTAGGTAAAATGAATATCTCCTAAACCTGTACAGTTTAGGAGATATTCACCTTGCATGCAGCCACTGATGTCAGCGGCGCGTGCACAGTGAAGGTCCGACGTATCGTGCCGGAATGGAGGGCTCCAGCCACTCACAGTGCCAGAGCCGTGAAGAAACACAGAGGGAACAGGTCAGCTCTTTCAGAGGTGACCAGGCGGCCCTGTGGGAGCTTTGTTCTAAGGTAAGTATTTCATAATGATCTAGTATGCGTTGCATACTAGCTCATTATGCCTTTGCCTTAGGTTTTTTTTTTTGGTTGGGGGGCATATAACCGCATTAATTAGAATAGTAGGTGTGGGTGGTCAAGGGGTTGGGCCCACATCCCAAGGTAAATATAGAACAGAGACCCCCTTGGTGGGACTTTACCGGCTCAAATATTGTAACACGTAAGTGAGTAAATGGGTAGGTTAACAACAAAATATGTAAAAAATTTATAGAAAATTTTAACAAATAGTTGTCATGAACCTACAATAACATTTCATGTCCTGTCTGTTTGCTTAGCTTTCTGCATGTGTCTAGTTAGAGGCCGTGCCGTGCCTCCCTCACCTGTTTGCTTTAGTAAGCCTTCCTCAGCTGGGCTCCACCCCAGACCCTAATTAGGAACATTATTGTGTTTGGCTGTGTGTGTGTGCTTCTGCCGTGTGCTCTTCGTTTGTTCCCGTGTACCGATCTTGGCTTTCTTGACCTTCCTTGTCTGCTAGTGACCCCGATCTTGGCTTGTCCCTTACCTTCCCTTTTCTGCCTGTGACCCCCGACCATGGCGTGCCTCCTGCCCATTCTGTCTGCTCGTAGCCCTGACCCTTGGCTTTCCCACTGACCTTCTCTTGCTATCCTGCACTGCTGCTTTCTCTCCATTCACCTGTAGCCAGCCATGAGCGTGAGCTGGGGGACCCCGGGGGATGTGACCTGGATCCAGTTGCAGCCAAGTCTATCCTCGCCACCAGAGGCTCTGGTGAACACCTGCTGCTCTTAGATGCCATGCCCTGGGGAAACCTATGCTCTAGCTCCCTGTGCAATCTGTGTCAGAGTTCCAGCAATCCCACTTCCCTGCACCATCCTGAGCTCTAGTCGCAGCGGTCAGCTAAAGGTTCACAACAATTGGCTGAAATACAAAACTGGTCAACATGATGCAAGAGCCAAACATTGTATGAAGGTTCTACTAAATCCATGAACTGTCGTGATGGTGTCACCACAGCCGTATATAGATGGATAACACCAGACGCGTTTTCAGAAGTTCAATTCTTTCATCAAGGTTGTGTATAAAATAGAGCCCATTACTTACGTTGACAAAGATCACACCTTGCATACATCAGCCATGGAGCACATTAAAAACAGTCAGTGATATCCATCGATTGAAACCAGGGAGGAATATATATATGAAAAAATGGCAACCAAGTGAGATCTAGCGAGACCTGATGATGAACGCCGCTGAAGACAGATCGACAAAAACATGCAATCCAGCCTATAGTATATTAGAGGTATCGTTGGCTGCAACCAGGGACGCAACTGTGTCCACTCCCATGAATCCCAGGGATGGATAACCTTTTCTATCAGTTTTTTTTTCATATTTTGTTGTTAACCTACCCATTTACTCACTTACGTATTACAAGGTAAAGTCCCACCAAGGGGGTCTCTGTTCTATATCCTGATTCTAATGCAGAGCCTACCCTGTCTCAAATTATTGAGGCAATACAGCAATGCTAGGCTTCTCCAACTACACAAATTGATTTGGTCAAGATGGATCTCTTTCCTTAATATACAACCGCAGGTTAATAATGCTGAGCAGCATATAGGAGAGCTAGAGGACACTGTACAACCTCTGGGTAATAATCTCACTGAGCTGCAAAAGCAACACACAACCACCACAGATATAGGTTAAATAACCTGGAAGAACACCTACAGCTTGACAAACTGCGGATACTAGGCTTTCCTGGTGGGTCTGAGGGTAAAAATGCTGAAACTTTAATCGAGCAAAGACTCACTACAACTTTTGGCACCAAGACATTCTCACCACTATTCACTATTAAATTGGCCCATAGGGTGCTATTACGCTCACTACCTTCCGGAACACCCCTCAGACACCTCTTGATCAGAGTACTGCACATTTGTGAAAAAGGAAATCACCTCAGAGCAGCCAGAGATAAAGGACAGTTGACATCTGATGGTAATTCTATCACAATATTTCCAGATTTCTCGACGGCTATATCTTTCTCTCGGTGATGAAGAGGCTCAAAGATCTGCAAATTCTTTACAGCATGTTATACATCAGGGTAAAGGCCACTTCTTCTGACCCCAGGGAGGCATCACAGTAGGTGGATACCTTGGGCTCTGCCGCCCCCCCACTACTCTAATAGACTTATTCCTCCTTGAATGCTATGCCAAGTCATGCCCATCTGACCGCCTTCTTTTTGGCTGTCAGCGGTCTTATACAACGTCATAACTTTTTGTGGCATAAACCTTTATTATGTGGCGGTACCGCCGAAGGAGCTGCTAATTTATATATATGACCCGGGCCTCCCTCTGATTATCCTGCAGTCAGTCACAACATATTTTTACACTGCCAGGTGCACGCACACAATCCTGCTCATTATTCCAATGACCAGTGTAGGGGATGAATTTTTGATGCTTTATCGTATAACTTGGATAGGAGAAGGGAATGGATGGGATACTCCAAGATAACTGACTCCAAGTAAGGACAACTTCTCTCTATCTCTGTACAGCAGACTGTCAGTGGCACTACATAGCAGACTGATCTCAGTGAAACAAGTCCCCTTCCAGCAATAAAGGACAGGCCGGTCCTTGCTTCTTCAAGACACTCCGCAGTGTCTCCTTTCTAGGTCACACACCCAGTTAGCTGATTATTAGGAGCAGAAGGGGAATTCTAGCAACTCAGTCTCAGGGATCCCTTCACGGGTCTGTACTCACACCATGTCCCGGGACAGCCGGTAGCCTCTCTCTCCCAACTTCCAAGCGACACCTTGCCACTGTGATACCAGACCGGACCCAAGGATGTCCCCTTCTGTCAGCTTGAAAGGACTCTGGGCTGCAGCTTCAGCAACTTCAGCTAGGCCTCGACCAGGCCCAGCATCTGGCAGCCTCCTAGATAGGTCTCAAGCCTAGCAGCCAGGAGCTTAACACACACCTCCACCCCTGAGGTCTGGGTGGGCTGGAACTCCTGACCTTGAGCCCATGTGCTCCCTTTTATATGAAGGTATTCACCCAAAATGCAGTGGGGCACATCCCCTGCTAATTGGTCAGAACTACTTCCACATATACCTGCTATCACTGGCTGGGTTTTCCTCCCACTGTCCAATAGGAACCCACACTACTGGACAGTGTAAAACTTTCCAGACCACATGAATCAGCACCAGAGCCCACTGAGCAGACTTTACTTAAATCAAGGCTCTCTGATAAGCAATGTACCCATCTGCTTTCCTGTTAAGCAGAGAAAGCCAAAAACTATATACACTCACTAACGCCCAAACTAGGAGGGCGCTACAATTACGACAACGTTTTTGTTAACATACCTAAGGATTATGAGGTTCACCGGTTGTGCTGTATATAGCTGCTGATGCTGCCTATACCTAGGTTTTCACAGCTACTTCAACTTATGGGGAGGGGTCGTATAATTTGTCACCATACTTAAGGCCAACATGTGTTTAGTGGAATCAGCTCTGAGGAAGGGGGCATGACCCCCCAAAATGTGTCAGCTGTCTACACATTTGTTCCCAGGACGTACTGCATTGCATTTTAGCTGGAGTATCCATTGTCTATGATAATGTACGAGGTGGTTGCGCCCTCCTATGTGTTTTTTGTAGTTGATTTATTACGCTCTTTCTACACCAAGTGCTTACCTCTACTAGCACTAGACTGATCCATGTTCTCCCAATAAACAGTTCTTGTTACAGGGATACAGCCCTGAAAAGTTTGGGTTTGAGGGCTTGGTGGGTGAGGGTCAAGGTTTTGTGTTGAGATATCATCTCACAGCTTTTTGTTCTATTTTTATGTCTACCTTGTAGAGCTGCACGATTCTGGCCAAAATGAGAATCACAATTTTTTTGCTTAGAATAAAGATCACGATTCTCGCAGCGTAACATCCTACACATACAAAAAAATGGCCTAACAGCATTGTTTATTTATTTTTTTGAAAGAGTCATTTTTCAAAAAAAAAAATGCGTTTGAAAGACCGCTGTGCAAATACTGTGTGACATAAAATATTGCAACAACCGCCATCTTATTCTCTAGGGTCTCTGCTAAAAATATATATATATATAATGTTTGGGGGTTCTAAGTCATTTTCTAGCAAAAAATACTGGATTTTTATTTGTAAGCAGCAAATCAGAAAAGATTTAGTCTTTTAAATGGTTAAAGCAAACATCTTCTATACACGGGAGTTCAACCCTTTGAAGTAATTACATTGTATCTTTCTAGCTTCTTTTATCAGCAGTGACTTCAGAACTTGGCTCTCTGCCCAGACTTGGCAGCCTGCCCAAAGACTCAAGTCGCTCCGACTTAGAAAAGACTTCAGGCGACTTGCATTGACTGTTATTACAGTCAAGTCACGCTGAGTAGCCCCGCAAGTCGAACTCCATTAACTGCACTCAAAATCGCGGTAATGCCTCATGGAGATTGCAGAGGGGGGCTGAATCGAGATCGCGATTTTATTACGATTAATTGTGCAGCTCTACTACCTAGCGCATACTTTCATTATTATAACTACAAACCAGCCATTACGTATATGGTACTGAGTCTAACCTTGCACCCCTTTTCCTGGTATTGGGTCTTTGATCCATGGGCATTAGCTGTATTTTACTGGCATGGTGTCAGGGCTGGGCTCCTGCTATTTATTGTCAAAAGTAAGGATACTGCGCTACCCAAATCATGAACCTAACAGCAGCTAGCACGACAATAGTAACTCTTATTGAATCAAAGATAATAAACATAAAGTGCAGCGCTATAAGTGAGATAACTGATAGTAATGATCTATCAGGCAATATCCCTCAGGGGTTGTGAATAATAACACAAAATATATGTATAATGAATTTTTAATGCATCAATTATGATAAAACTTCCAGATATTTAAGTTTTGTATGTGATACTCAATATTCTTCACATAAATAAGGTGCATAAAAGTGCTAATAAAGTGTATAACCGAGCTAATAAATATCTGGACATTTAATTAATGCAATACTGAGTTTTTTAAGTGCTGTATGCAACACTCAAAATTCTTCATGAAAGTGCATAACAGTGCTGATATAGTGCATAAAAAGCATCCACAGTCAATAACTGCACATGTTTTTCCCAATTTTTCATTTGAGTTACATAACGCAGTTTCTGGCAGGACAAATTATAAGTGACTTCCACATGCAGTGTCATCCACCACCGAAACGTAATGAATACACTTACCAGACACAATCTGGATACACGCGTAGAAAACGATGGTTGTTATAAGGCCTCGTAGACATCAAACTGGTATTTAGCGGATAGGATCCCCGCTTCTCATGTAGACACCCTTCTGGGGTAGGCTCCGGCTTTTGACCGACAATGCAATCTCGTCACTCAGAGGGGAACCTCCTCAATGTATATTTCACAATGGGGATCCACAATAGCCATGTGAACAGACCCTCATAAAAACAAAGGCACTACATAACGTGATACCGTCTGACCAGTTGAATTTATTAAAAACAATTGCACTTACATCAATCAGGAATAAAACTGCATGGACTTCCAAATGAAAACTCTGTGGGGGCGCAATGGACCGGAGCGGACTCTCCTGACCCACTTATAGCGCTGCACTTTATTTGTATTATCTCCTGCTATTTATTAACAGCTCTTCCTTTCAGTGCACAGAGGCTGGTCAGCTGTCAGTTACCAGCCATTCATTGTTTCCACAGTTACTCACCTGGTTACCATTACCTGCCTCATTAGTCCATCCTACCTTCAGCCCCTTTTGGCTATTTAAACAGCTTTGCTCATTCCCTCCGTGCCCTCTCATTGGTCAACATCTCCAGTGTGTTCCTGTATATGACTTGTCCTGGCTGACTTCTCTTCAGATTCCTGCTCCTGATGTTTGGCTCCTGACAATGCTGATTTATGGTTCCCTAATTCTGCCTCATCTGATTACTTGCTCTGGCTTCCAAACCCTGACTTCTATTTTTGACTGTTCCTGTTGTTATTTTTGCTATTGTATGTTAGCATCTACAGTGCATCCAGAAAGTTTTCACAGCGCTTCACTTTTTCCACATTTTGTTATGTTTACAGCTTTATTGCAAAATTGATTCAATTCATTATTTTCCTCAAAATTCTCCAAAAATCCCCCATAATGACAATGTGAAAGACGTTTGTTTGAAATCTTTGCAAATTTATTAAAAGTAAGAATTAAAAAAAATCTCACGTACATAAGTATACACAGCCTTTGCCATGACACTCAAAATTGAGTTCAGGTGCATTCTGTTTCTGCTGATCATCCTTGAGATGTTTCTACAACTTGATCGGAGTCCATCTGTGGTAAATTCAATCTATATAAGGTCTCACAGTTAACTGTGCATGTGAGAGCAAAACCAAGCCATGAGGTCCAAGAAATTGTCTCTAGACCTTCGAGACAGGATTGAATCACAGGCACAGATCTGGGGAAGGATGCAGAAAAAATTCTGCAGCATTTAAGGTCCCAATGAGCACAGTGGCCTCCATCACCTGTAAATAGAAGATGTTTGGAACCACCAGGATTCTTCGTAGAGTGGACCACCTGGCCAAACTGAGCGATTGGGGGAGAAGGGCCTTAGTCAGGGAGGTGACCAAGAACCCGATGATCACTCTGACAGAGCTCCAACATTTCTCTGTGGAGATAGGAAAAGCTTCCAGAAGAACAACCATCTCTGTAGCACTCCACCAATCAGGCCTGTATGGTAGAGTGGCCAGACGGAAGCCACTCCTCCGTAAAAGGCACATGACAGCCTACCTGAAGTTTGCCAAAAGGCACCTGAAGGATTTTCAAACTATGAAGAACAAAATTATCTGGTCTGATGAAACAAAGAATGAACTCTTTTGCCTGAATGGCAAGCGTCATGTCTGGAAGAAACCAGGCACCGTTTATCATCTGGCCAATACCATCCCTACAGTGAAGCATGGTGGTGGCAACATCATGCTATGGGGATGCTTTTTTTAGCGGCAGGAACTGGAAGACTAGTTAGGATCAAGGGAAAGATGAATGCAGCAATATACAGATATCCTTGATGAAAACTTGTTTTGAATTTCTGGGGAAACCCTACACACCGATGAATCTATATATTCCCTTTCACAAAACAAATTTTCAGCATATTATGGGATTGGTTTTGGAGCTTGCTAAGGGACCCATTATAGTTTCAGGCAATTTTAACACTGTCCTAGATAACTCTCTAGACAGGTTGGGTAGCTCATCTCACATGGCAACCCCTCTTAAGTTACTACCTTGATAAATTTGACCTTGTAGATGTTTGGAGATGGAAATAATCCTGCCAGTCTGATACTCAATGTACTTTGCCATTTATTGATTTGTGTCTGACTTCTCAGGACCTTCTTGGGTGTGTAGATGATGTTAAATATTTTCCCAGAGCAGGGGCGTGTCCAGATGTGAGTTGCGGACGTGTGACAGAGCTCCGGCCCATCCTAGGAATTATCCTTCATCATACATCTCCCTGCTAGCCTTAGACAGCTTGGATTACAGCTCCTTACCCTCAGCACTGTCCCAGGTATCCCCCCTTGGGGTTATCTCCTTGCCGGCGAACATCGTGGCTGCGGCCTAGTCCGCGGCCTAACATCCTTCACGGCGGCAGCTGCATCTGGAGCATCGGGGTCTCCCATATTTCTGTTTGCTGGTTGTAGGGACGGAGGACCCTTTCCGGCCAGACCTGTTGGCGGCAGATGACATGCACAGGAGGAGCGGCTGTGTCTAAAAAGGCTTCTATCCGCGCCCGCCGCCATCTTGTTCCCTGTAGCCGGTGTTCTCCTGCACAGTGTGGCGGAGACATCCGAAGGTGTGTACACCCTCTGTCTGTTACTCCTGGACTCACGGGCCCTGTCTGGTAGAGGGGAGGCTGAGAACTAAAAGCCACGGCTCTTGAGCCAGTGACTGCATAGATCCTTTACCCCTCCTGCTGGACAGCAGTCTGGGTGAGTGAGCTTACGGTGCTCACATCTATTCCCTGACAAACTAAATATCTGATTACTGTGGGTGCTGTGTGCCTCCTCTCTGACTACCCATTGGAGAGTAAAACTGTTTGATCCTATTGTCCCACCTGCCTAATCCTATTCCACTCATCTACCTGCAGAGTGGGGGTACTAACAGAGGTAGCGCAGCCTGCCCTCACACCGTCCGCCTCATGGGCCCAAAGAATAAACCCTCAAAGCTAAATACACCCAGCCACCTGCCCTCAACCTCAGCTACACAACCGGAGGTTTTTTCTTGTTGGGAGGCTGCAGGCCCTACTGGCCGAACTTGCCATGGAGCCAGGGGTGTTTTCCACCGTGGTGTCTCCTTCCTCTCTCACCCAGGACAACTCATGGAGGAATGCAATCTCATAATAAAATTAGAGGTCGGCTGACGGAGTCGGAATCCAGAATGTCTGCCACTGAGGATCTCACGGCCACGCACTCCAATACGATTGCCGATCTACAACGCACAGTTCAAATGCTTGTCACCAAATCAGATGACGCAGAAAACAGAGCAAGGTGCAATAACGTCCGGGTCATCAGCCTGCCGGAAAGTGAGGAGGGCGACCATCCAGCAGAAATTGCTGAGAGCATCTTTAAGAAATTGTTGGGCCTCACGGATGTCTCCCCGACCTATGTTGTTGAGCACGCCCACCGTATACCAACGGGCCGTGCTGTTCCTGGTGCAAGTCCCCGACCATTTCTGGTCTGCTTCCTTAACTACAGAGACCGTGTAAATCTGTGCCACAATATAATCGGCCTTGCAGTGTTTGCTTTTGTAGTCGGTGGTTCCTCCTCCTGATTCCACATTCTCAATTGTTTGGCATGTTAACAGTCCTTTCTCTTTTTTTTTTTTTTTTTTTGTACCGCACATATTTTCCATAATTGCTACTCTGTTTCTGTCCGGCTCCTCTGATTTTTGTACAGGACATACCTAATGATTCTATGATACGGATGGATCTGCATCCGGGCGGTTTTTATTATATCGGTCTAATGGCCCATAGCAGCCTTACTACCCACTAACGTTACTGAACTTACAGGATCATTTCATCCAAGACTTTTATCCTTCCTCACCGGAGCCAATCTGCCAGTCATGCATATACATTAATCTTTCCCCCCCAGTACTTACCTTCCCAAAGAAATTTTAGGCTGGCCTAGTCACGTGCTGGAACTCTTCAAGGAGGACTGCCTGCCTCCAGCCACAGGTGGTAAACTACCTGGCTAACTCGCTAGGGTAACAGGTTTGTTGAGTTTTCACTGCTTAATGGTCTGGGCAGCGGAACCTTTTCTGTTTAGTTTTTCAGGCCATATAGTGGGAGGTCTGGTTCTCCAATAGTCACATCCCACACAAGCTGGTGGGCTAGGGGAGGGCCAGGATCGTTGTTGTATTCCAGGGCCGTGGTTCGATTTGACTTAATTCCCCTGAATGCGCATAAGTCACTAACTTTGTACTACAAGTTTTGGGATCAAGCCACAAGCCGAATTATGTTTGGGAATAGGCTGCGTGGCAGGGAGTTTTGTATTGTAGTTATTGTTGCTCACTCACTTCTCTGTAAAAATACGCACACCTGCTATCCGCTCACCCTGTATATCTGCCCTGGTACTTCCTCAATTACTATTCCAAATAATGGTATAGACCCTCAGAGGCAGTATGGTTTAATATCTCCTAAAAAACATTTGCATATTAAATATGTCTGACATTAAATTGGTCTCATGGAATGTCAGGGGCCTCAATAACAAATTTAAGTGCTCCCTAATGTTTAAATATCTGAATTCTAATAAACCTCACATTCTGTTCCTTCAGGAGACACATCTGACTGGCAGTAGCATTCTGGCCTTACGCAGGGCTTGGGTTAGACAAGCATTCCATGCAACCTACTCCACTTATGCCCGGGGGGTTGCAATTCTCATAAACAAATCTCTCCCCTACAAGGTGCTGAGGGTGATGGCAGATCCTGGTGGTAGATACATCATATTACAGATTTACAGGCGGTCACATGGGAGCTTGTAAATATTTATCTACCGCCCCCAGCTAAGCTAACTATACTGTACAAAATTTATGGAAAACTAGCCCCACTACAACCTACCCATGTTTTAATCGGTGGAGAGTTTAACTCCATTCTAGACGAGACACTAGATACCTCTAATCCGCAGCGGAAGGTGAACTTGGATCTTGGGTAGTGGGCGGACACCTTTGCTTTAACCGAACTGTGGAGATGGAGGCATGCTTCGACCAAGACCTTCTCACATCTGTCCTTGACCCATAGGTCGAGCTCCCGAATAGACCTGGCTTTTGGCACCTCAAAGTTAACTAATGCCTCCTATCTCCCAGCGGGACTGTTCGATCACTCCCCTCTGGAGTTATATCTCAGGATTAATCCACGGAGGGACCCGAGTACCTGGAGGTTGGCTCCGCGGTAGATACAAAATGAAAAAGTTGATGAAATTGTTTCACCACTACTAGACTCTTACTGGCCCGCTAATGTGGATACGGCTTCGGTGGAAACAGTGTGGGATGCGTTTAAAGCTACTGCAAGGGGGCACTATATCTCAACCATAAAAGCGGTCAGGGTTAACTACAACTCCTTGACTTTGCAATTAGAGGAAAGCGTTACTAGGGCAGCTGAGCACTTTGCTCAAAGCCCCTCATCGGAAGCCTTTCTACAGTTGGCTCAGGCAAGGAGAGAGATTAATCTGCATTATATAAATCTCACACAAGTTGATGTAAATCTTTTATCTGGTAGAATCTTTGAGTCGGGGACAAGAATGGCAAGTTGCTGGCCAATCTGGTCGCAGAATCCCGTTAAACGGTAGTCTCTGAATTGCAAACGCAAGACGGTGGGATGGTTGTAGACTCTGAGGCTATACTTCATGTGTTTGGTAGCTTCTTCCAAAAGTTGTACAACCAGCAGCCACCGGTTTCCACGGCACATATGGAGGAACTCCAGAGTCTCTCCCTCCCCATACTTGAACAGGGAGATGTGGAATTGTTGGATGCCCCAGTTTCCATATTAGAGATAGAGGCAGCTATCTCATCTCTTCCCACCACCAAAACGCCGGGTCCAGATGGTCTGCCGGGAGACTGGTATAAAAATGTATGCAAAAAAGTTGGCACCCAGATTACAGACCATTTATGCTCAGTGTTTGGAGAGTGGCTCTCTCCCCCTTTCAATGTGCCAGGCCCATATAGTGCTTATTCCCAAATCTGGTAAAGAAACTCTGTGCCTCATATAGGCCTATTTCACTACTTAATTATGATTTAAAAATTCTGGCCAAGATACTAGCTAGAAGACTGGTTACGGTATTACCTTCACTCATTAATATAGATCAAACTGGATTTATGCCAGGCATTAATTTGAGAAGAGTGTTCACGCATCTACAGCTCCCTCCTTCCTCCTCCCGGACTAGAGTCCTGGCAGCTTTGGACATAGAAAAGGCCTTTGACACGGTGGTCTGGAATTATATGCACACTGTGTTGCAGGCCTTTGGATTCGGTCCCATTTTTTGTAAATGGATTACCATACTCTAAGTCCCCAACAGCACAAGTCAAATTGGGAGGGATGCTTTCAGAATCATTCAATATACAACGAGGAACCAGACAGGGGTGTCCGCTCTCACCATTTTTATTCTCCCTGGTAATGGAGGCCCTAGCTACTGCAATCTGTCAATCTCCCAGTGTAGTGGGCATCTGTGTGGGCACAATCACCATAAAATTGGCTCTATATGCTGATGATTTTGTGCTTTTTCTTAATGACCCTGGGCCCTCTCTTCGTGAAGCCCTCAATATTTTCTCTCGCTTCACAGCCCTATCTGGATTAAAAGTTAATTGGGAAAAGTACCAACTCTTACCCATAGATCCAGGAGCCCACAAGGCAGCAGACCCTTCTCTCCCTTTGTCCTGGGCTTTGTCGATCCGCTATCTGGGAATTACTCTTACTCCCAATGTGACAAATTTTCTCAAATGAAATCTCACCCCCCCTTCTCATATCTTTTAAATCTAAATTACGTGCCTGGAATAATCTATCCCTATCCCTGACAGGCAGGATTAATTTATTCAAAATTAAGGGTCTTCCTATTTTTCTATATATAATCCGACACACCCCAGTCTGGATCCCCAAAACATTTTTTTACACAACTGGATAGTATGATTTTTTAATTTCTATGGAACTCTAAAAATCGCAGGTTTAGCAAAGTAACCTTAAGGAGGCCCTGGAGGGAGGGAGGACCTACAAAAATACTTCTTTGCAGCATTGCTTACTCATGCACATAACTGGGTGATCTCCGATGATAAGAATTCCTCTGTTGTTCTTGAATCTGCCTATCTGGAGTCATTTGAATCATTAAGAAATGCACTATATAGGGGTCTCCGGGCATTGTTTACCTTCACACAATCCATGAACACTGATACGGGTGTGAAAGACTCACGTGTGTAGAAATAGAGGGGAACCTGACCGTTGGTCTCCGCTTACCCCTCTGTAGTGCAACCCGCTTCTTGCAGAATTCCACCCTATTCCCGATCCAAGAATTTGGGCGACAAAGGGCATCAAAGTAATTGAACATATCAGTGAGAATGGGACCCTTATTCGCTTTGATGCCCTTAAACAAAAATTTGCATTAACCAACCAATACTTATTTAGATACCTCCAACTTAGACATGCCTTTTCCTCTCAGTTTGGATCACGGCCCATAGTCCTCCTTCAGTCCAAATTAGAGTCCCTTTTGCACAAGGCTGATCTGGAGAAACCTCTTTCTACCATTTACAAGGCACAACTCCTGTCAGTGCACTCTGGTCTGGAGGGCCTACAGGCTAAATGGCGGGTAGACTCCCCTGAACTAGACACAGAAGATTGGGAGGACACGTGGGACTACCCATTTCTACAATTAGTAGCGGTTAAAGATAGACTAATACAATTTAAGCTTCTCCATCAGGTATATTTAACCCCACAAAGGTTGAACAAACTCTATCCCGGGGCTTCCCTAACTGCTTGAAGTGTAATGAACCTAATGCAGGTTTTAATCACATGCTATGGTCTTACCCCAAAGTGCATTCTTTTTGGGTTGAGGTTGTTCAATTTATAGCTTCCCTCCTAATTATGCCAGTACCTCAGACTGTATCAGTCTGTTTGCTAGGTCTGGTGGGAAATTTGGCTCACCGCACAGCAACCAAGACTCTTATAGGCCTACTACTTTTTTATGCCCGTAAGGCAATTTTATTAAAATGGAGGCAACCAGAGGCCCCCTCATTGAATTTTTGGAAAGAGGTAGTTAATTCTGCAATCCCACTCTACAAAGCTATGTACCACTCTTGTGGATACATTACTAAATTTGATAAAATATGGAAGCTGTGGGTAGAGACTCTCGCCACTAATGCTTCCCAGTAGTGGGGGCTGCGTCAATACCAATATAGCCAGTTTTTCTTTACACGGGCCAAGTTAAACCATTACATTTGCAGTTCTTTATTTTTCCTGGCAATTTGACCTGGACCATAAATTGCTAGTGGGAAATTGAGCTGTGTATATCTGCACTCCCTAATCCACTACCTCAAGTGACTGAGCAACTCGCGTTTTACTAGCTAGCTAGTATTTGATAGAGAAGTGAGCTTCTTTGCTAAGTTATGTTTTGTTCTGTTTTTGAATGCATTTTTGAGCCAGGGAATGCCCAGAGGCTCTGTTTTGTAACTACTATCGTAAAACTAATAAACAGAATTTTAAAAAATATATATTTTTCCCAGAGCAATAACTAATCACTCGCCACTGCTATTGGATCTTGCTGTGGGTACAACTTGTAACTTTAAATTATGGCGGTTAAGCCTATTGTGGCCCTCTACGAGAGGAGTCTCAATGAGCTGAATTCTTATTGGATACTTAGTGATATTAAAGTCTTTTTTTTTTTTTTTGTTTAAAAAACAAACATGTCATACTTGCCTTCTCTGTGCAGTGGTTTTGCATAGAGCAGCCCAGATCTTCCTCTTCTCCGGTCTCTCACTGGCACTCCAAGCCCCTCCCTCCTGCCCCCACTGCAAGCAGCTTGCTATGGGGGCACCCGAGCCGAGCCGCTATGTGTGTTCATTCAGACATGGAGCCGTGGCTTGGGCCTGCCCCCTCTCTCTCCTCGGCTCACTGACTTTGACAGCAGCAGAAGCCAATGGCGGTTGAGTCCCGGACAGCCGAGGCTCTTGTACAACATTGCTGGATCGAGATGGGGCTCAGGTAAGTATTAGGGGGGCTTAGGGGGCCTGCTGCACACTGAAGGTTTCTTTATTTTAGTGCACAGATTCCCATTAGCTGGGATGCCTTTAAGGCAACTATGCGAGGCACATTAAATACAGTCCAACAAGCCTTCCAATGCAAACCGTTGGATGCAGAATGTGATCTTTGTGTTGCAGAGACGCAATACTCTGATAAACCCAATTCAGACACTTCTGTCACCTGGAATGATCGTACTGGAGCACTGGAATTGGCTCTTGGAATGTACCCAAAATAAATTACTATACCAAAATCAAAGCATGTTTGAAATGGGAGACAAAAACAGTATTTTACTAGCATATTTGTCCACACCAGACTACCAACCTTGCAACATTCCTGGAATTATAGACACCACAGGTAAAATGGTTGAACATATGTGGTAAAAATCTTTGTAGCCTTCTATATGGATTTATATAAAACCTCACACTATACCATATTGAACTGGATGACTATCTGTATAATAATAAACTACCCAAGTTATCCCCAAGCCGGGTTTCACTTCTCAATGCTCCTTTAACAATGGAGGAAATAGAACTGGCCATGCTCACTTTTATACGTAACAAAACGCCAGGCCTAGATGGATTTCCTATAGAGTGGTACATTCAATATAAAGAGATCATGATCCCCCATCTGCTTAGGGTATTTAATTATGCATTTGTAGAAGGATGCTTACCTTCCTCTATAGCCTGGTACACACTATCCATTTCTCTTTTGGTTCAACCCAACAGGTACAGCGCTCTCCCCAATGAGCTATTGTGTTTTGACAGGGGGACTGCTCCCCCGCCAGAACACACTGGTCATCAATCGCAGCCATTGGTTGCGAGTACTGTTCGGATGCTGATCAGCAGACGGTATTCTGGAGTGCCCCTTTGACAGAGGCCGATCAGGCTGCTGTTTACACTGGCCGAATGTCAGATGGATTCTGTTGAACTGGCCAATATTTGGTCCGTGTATATGGCTTTAGTCTCAGTCTTCCACACAAGGGTCACTTATACTGTGAATTCTGTCAACTGATTTCTTTAATAAACTCTAATGTTAAACTCCTTGCTAAAGTTCTAGCGCATAGGCTAAATGGGTAATTTTTACTATATTACGCTCTGACCAGTCTGGGTTTATACCAGGCAGGTCGACCTCAATAAATCTACATAGGCTTTTTATCAATATGCATGCTAACCATGATGCCATGGAATCCAGGGTTGTGGTGGCCCTGGATACTCATAATCTGTTAAATGACTGTATTTACGTAAGGCCCTAGCTAAATTTAGCCTTGGAGTTTCATTACTTTGATGGGTTAAACTACTATACTGTAAACCCCAGGGTCGGACACAGGTTAACAGTTATATCCCAGGATTGGTTATTAATGGGTTAGAAGAAAAGGTATCCCTTTATGTGCATGATATGGATGAGATGATCTATCTAGCAGACCCACAATCCTCCCTATCCACACTGCTGAATGCTATTCGGGATTTTGGACACTTTTCTAGTTTTCGGGTGAACTGGGAGTAATCTATTATCGTCCCCCGAATCAGGCAGCATCCACACACATTAAAATCTCTTGCCCACACAAAGTAGTTAATACTTTTGGATACCTAGGTGTGGTGGTGTAACAACCCTTTCAGAGATATATTGGTAATATCTAGACCCTCTTATCACCATGCTTAAAGTGGCTGTCTACCCCCTAAAGTCCTTTTTACCTGCAGGTAAGCCTATAATAAGGCCACTCACAGCGCCGGAGAATGCACACAGCGAAGATGTTCGCTCCCTTTGCAGGAACCGGGCAGCCCTGCGGGAGCTTCGTTCTAAGGTAAATATTTCATAATGAGATGTATGCGGTGCATACTAGCTCATTATGCCTTTGCCTTACAGTTTTTTTGGGTAGACAACCACTTTAAAAACACGCTTAGAGTTTGGACTAAACTTCCCCTAATGTTGGATAGGATAAATATTTTTAAGATGATGATTTTCCTGGCACACTCCCTCTATGTACTAGGTAATTCCCCAATGTACATACCCAAACACCATTTCCTGAACATAGACTCTCTAATAATGTCCATCTGGGATGGTAAAAAATTGCCACTCATGGAGGTCTGGCTATGTCTAATCTCCAATTATTTTATTTTGCTTCTCAACTTGACCATGCCCATTGGTGGTTTTACTCTGAGACTAACAATGCAACTACTGCTATAGAAGCAGCCATTCTTACATTTTATGAATCTCTTCAAAACCTAGAACATAGGCAAACTACTATGATGCTGGAGGGTACTAAAATATAAGCTATGACACTATGGGGTTCATTTACTAAAGTCATATAGACTGTGCACTTTGCAAAATGCAGCTGCACTCTGCAAGTGCAGTTGCTCCAGAGCTTAGTAAATGAGGTAAAGATTCCCTTTGCAAAGAACACCCAATCTTATGTGTAAGGAAAATAAAACAAACAGCATTTTTGCTTGCACATGATTGGATGATGGAAGTCAGCAGATCTTCTGCTCATTTAATAAGGTCTGGAGCACCTGTTCTTGCCGAGTGCAACTGCACTTTACAAAGTGCACTGTCTATTTACCTTTAGTAAATCAAGCCCTATGTTTTGATTCAAAGCATCCAGGTTGATAACCCCCACACGGGAGTTAATAGGTACTCACCTAGCTCACCTCTTTGGTACAACCCTTTGACTACGATAATATTTTCCACGTACGTATGGAGTGATACATGCTTCACATCTGTACAATATGGGTACTTTCAAATCTTAGAATTTCAAAGGAATATATAATCTCCCAAATACAGCATATTTCAGATGTTCACAATTGCGCCACACTGCAGCACCTCAGTTCAGTTTCAGTTTCTGAACTAGAAAAATGACTTCTCCAATCGGAAAACTTCAAACCTATCTCCACAGGGTTGATTTACTAAAACTGGGGAGTGCAAAATCGGTGCAGCTGTGCATGGTAGCCAATCAGCTTCTAACTTAAGCTTGTTCAGTTAAGCTTTGACAAAAAAAAAAAACCTGGAAGCTGATTCGCTTCTTTTTTCGTAGCTGCACCAGATTTTGCACTCAGTTTTAGTAAATCAACCCCCACATATTATTCTTTATTACTCCACAACAAAACCAAGAGACTCGTGTTAAATGAATCTCACTGGCGGAGAGATATACCTGACAAAGTGGATGTAAACCCTCACATATACCCAGTGAAGTGCAAAGCCTCGGATGATACACAGAGATTAAACAAATCTATCTAAATACGTTTTACATGTATAGCTGCAGTCTTCAGCTTTATATACTGTTTACAAAGTGCTCGTCCTGTTAAAATTTTCACTTCCGCATTCAGCAGTAGAAGTGTAGTGTTGGATTACACTGCGAGACAGCTGATTGGAGGAAAGGCACACATACACCCCCTCCAGATGGGCAGAGACTTTCAGAGCTGTCCTGTGAGTAGAGCAGCTTTCTGCTAATCTATTTATAGCATCCACCCTGACACAAAATTCAGGCTGGTTTTATCACGTGTCAGAGAACTTTACAGAAGTTATCATGCGGATAACAGAAGAATGGAGCAGCAGAAACACACGGGTCTTAGTACTTTGGAGAGCGATAAGAAAACACTGCAGATATACAGTATTTCACAAAAGGGAGTACACCCCTCACATTTTTTGTAAATATTTTATTATACCTTTTCATGTGACAACACTGAAGAAATTACACTTTGCTACAATGTAAAGTAGTGAGTGTACAGCGTGTATAACAGTGTAAATTTGCTGTCCCCTCAAAATAACTCAACACATAGCCATTATTGTCTAAACCACTGGCAACAAAAGTGAGTATACCCCTAAGTGAAAATGTCCAAATTGGGCCCAATTAGCCATTTTCCCTCCCCGGTGTCATGTGACTTGTTAGTGTTGCAAGGTCTCAGGTGTGAATGGGGAGCAGGTGTGTTAAATTTGGTGTTATCCTCTCACTCTCTCATACTGGTCACTGGAAGTTCAACATGGCACCTCATTGCAAAGAACTCTGAGCATCTGAAAAAAAGAATTGTTGCTCTACATAAAGATGGCCTAGGCTATAATAAGATTGCCAAGACCCTGAAACTGAGCTGCAGCATGATGGCCAAGACCATACAGCGGTTTGACAGGAGAAGAAGTTGAGTGCACATGCTCATATCCAGAGGTTGTCTTTGGGAAATAGACGTATTAGTGCTGCCAGAATTGCTGCAGAGATTGAAGGGGTGGGGGGGGGGGTCAGTCTTTTAGTGCTCAGACCATAAGTGGCACACTGCATAAAATTGGCATGCATGGCTGTCGTCCCAGAAGAAAGCCTCTTTTAAAGATGATGCACAAAAAAACCCGCAGTTTGCTGAAGAAAGCAGACTAAGGACATGGGTTTTTGGAACCATGTCCTGTGGTCTGATGAGACCAAGATAAACGTATTTGGTTCAAATGGTGTCAAGTGTGTGTGGCGGCAACCAGATGAAGAGTACAAAGACAAGTGTGTCTTGCCTACAGTCATGCATGGTGGTGGGAGTGTCATGGTCTGGGGTTGCATGAGTGCTGCCGCCACTGGGGAGCTACAGTTCATTGAGGGAACCGTGAATGCCAACATGTACTGTGACATACTGAAGCAGAGCATGATCCCCTCCCTTCAGAGACTGGGCCGCAAGGCAGTATTTCAACATCACGATCCCAAACAAACCTCCAAGACAACCAGTGCCTGGCTAAAGAAGAATGTGATGGACTGGCCAAGCATGTCTCCATACCTAAACCCTATTGAGCATCTGTGGGGCATCCTCAGATGGAAGGTGGAGGAGCGCGAGGTCTCTAACATCCACCAGCTCCATGATGTCATCATGGAGTAGTGGAAGAGAACTGCAGTGGCAACCTGTGAAGCTCTGGTGAATGCCATGCCCAAGAGGGTTAAGACAGTGCTGGAAAATAATGGTGGCCACACAAAACATTGACACTTTGGGCCCAATTTTGACATTTACACTTAGGGGTATACTCACTTTTGTTGCCAGTGGTTTAGACATTAATGGCTGTGTGTTGAGTTATTTTGAGGGGACAGCAAATTTACACTGTTATACAAGCTGTACATTCACTACTTTACATTGTTTGAAAGTGTCATTTCAGTTTTGTCACATGAAAACATATACAGTAATAAAATATTTACAAAAATGTGAGGGGTGTACTCACTTTTGTAAGATACTGTATGTGCCCGGCTCAAATTTCATTAATCGGGTTTACATCCACTTTAAGAGAGGAGGCCTGGCAGAAAATCATATCTCTTTAGGTACTTATTTCTTCCAAAGATAAAGTTATTCAGATGGAAATTCTGCACATATTACACCCCATACATTCTTTTTAAAAAGGATAAACTCCCATTCCCCACTTGCTTCAAATGCCCGTCTAATGCTGGAACATTCTACCATGTGGTTTGGGACTGCTTTTTCATCTGAAAGCACAAATTTTATAAGTTTGTGCCTTCAGTTACATAATATATGTAACCCTTTACGATGTTTATTGGAATATCTGGAGGAGGATAACCTTCCCAACGGTGCAAAACTCCTCCTACAGTCAGGTCCATAAATATTGGGACATCAACACAATTCTAATATTTTTGGCTCTATACACCACCACAATGGATTTGAAATGAAACAAATAAGATGTGATTTAACTGCAGACTTTCAGCTTTAAATTTGAGGATATTTACATCCAAATCAGGTGAACGGTGTAGGAATTACAACAGTTTTTATATGTGCCTCCCACTTTTTAAAGGGACCAAAAGTAATGGGACAGATTAACAATCATAAATCAAACTTTCACTTTTTAATACTTGGTTGCAAATCCTTTGCAGTCAATTACAGCCTGAAGTCTGGAACGCATTGACATTACCAGATGCTGGGTTTCATCCCTGGTGCTGCTCTGCCAGGCCTCTACTGTAACGGTCTTCAGTTCCTGCCTTTTCTTGGGGCTTTTTCCCTTCATTTTTGTCTTCAGCAAGTGAAATGCATGCTCAATCAGATTCAGGTCAGGTGATTGACTTGGCCATTGCATAATATTCCACTTCTTTCCCTTAACCACAACAGTACCTGGCACGAAAACCCCCTTCCTGTCCAGGCCATTTTTCAGCTTTCAGCGCTATCACACTTTGAATGACAATTACTCAGTCATGCAACACGGTACCCATATGAAATTTGCGTCCTTTTTTTCACACAAATAGAGCTTTTTTTTGGTGGTATTTAATCACTAGGAGGGGGTTTATTTTTTGTGCTATAAATACAAAAAGATTGAAATCTTTTTGAAAAAATGCCTTTTTCTTTGTTTCGGTCATAAAA
>BLSH010289417.1:125910-153502 GCA_018402905.1 Glandirana rugosa
TTACGTGACCCCGGGGACGTTCGGACAGGGTTAAAAACGTGGATGAGAGTTCTTAAACTATTTATACTTTAATTCTTGAGAGTAGGTGCAAAAATTGGGACAGGCTTGCAGGGGCCCCAGTGCATTATTTTTCCCAGGGGCCCATGATGCTAAGATTGCCCTGGCCCCAGCAATTTGGCAGCGAAAAACGGATGAGATGTTGGCGGACATCATACAGTGCCTGCTAGATGATATGCGCATCACTGGACGGACGAACCAGAAACACAAGCGGAACATGGACCTTGTGTTGGCGAGACTCCAGGAGCAGGGTCTAAAACTATGTGGATGTGGAGGGTATACACACCACGGAAGCCAATGTTGATGCTTTAGTCAAAGCCACAACCAACGTCCAGCAGCTGCGATCATACCTTGGCTTGCTGAACTGTTGCCACAAATTCCTGCTAGATCTGGCACACACCTGGTTTCTGTTGAACAAGCTTTTGGAGAAACACTTCAGATGGGACTGGTCGGCTGCATGCCAACATGCTTTAGAAGTTTGTAAGCGGAAGCTGCTGGCATCATGCATGCTCGTGCTCTATGACCTCCAGAAGCTTCTCACCTTGGCTTGTGATGCCTCACCCTATGGTTCGGGGGCTGTACTATCTCACATCTTACCAGATGGGTCAGAAAAACCAGTGGCATTAGCTTCCAGGTACTTGACAAAAGCAGAAAGCAATTACCCTCACATTGACAAAAAAGCTCTTGCGCTTATATGGGAAATTAAGAGGTTTCATCTTTACCTGTATGGTAGGGAATTCACCATACTGATGGACCATAAACCACTCCTTGAGATCTTTTGCTCTGACAAAGGCATCTCTCAGACGACTGCGGCCCGCCTCCAACACTATGCCCTATTCTTGGAAGCATACAGCTACAAAATCCAGTATCACAGTCATGATGGCAATGCGAATACAGACGCAATGTTCCGACTGACGGGATGTCTGCAGACTCTTCTCCACCGCTCAAGAGTTGTCGTTACATTAGCCTGTCCTTCTTGTCTTCTGGAGAGATAGCAGCCCATACAGCCAAGGACTCCTTCCTAAAAACAAAACTCTCCTGGCTGCGGTGCGATTGGCCTGAAACCGTCACACAGGATTATGAACCTTATTTCCGTAGGCATATGGAAGCAACTGTGTTTTATGGGGAGACCGAGTGATCGTTCCACAGACCCTCCGGAGACACATTCTGGACTTGCTACATACTGGTCATCCCGGGGGCACACATATGAAACAAAAGGCCCCTGGCTATGTGTGGTGGCTGAACCTACACACAGATATCACAACATATGTGAATGCTTGTGCTGGATGTGCACAAACTGCAAGAGACCCCCCTCAAGGGTACGTCCAGCCCTGGACTTGGCCCACTGTTCTCTGGTTTCGCCTACACTTGGACTTTGCAGGCCTGATCAGAGGACACACTTTCTTGATCATAGTTGACGCCCATTGAAAGTGGCCTGAGGTCATTCCCATTCCAACCTCCATTGGCTTCCTGCTATCGATGCAGAGACTTTGGCACCCAAGATATATAGGGTCTGCCTGTAAGATGGTTCCATGTGCAGGCAGCATGTGGACCAACTGCGTCCTCATTCTCAGTTGCCTGAATCACCAGTGTCTCAAGGGTCGGCACCCAATGGATCAGGATGCACCGGAATTGATGTTTGGGGGGACTCAGAACTTTATAATTCAGCTCCAACAGAGCCCTCCAGCTCTGGTCCAGAGGTCTGTCCACCCTCTGAGCTAGCAGAGCCCTTCTTGGCCCCGTCAGTGCCCATTCCAGCCAGCCCTGTTTCCTCCGGCCCCGAGTCACCAAGTGCCCGTCCTCAACGACACTGTTGCCCTCCTGACCGGTGTCAGCCATAGGACTATTTACGAGACTTTCGATGGGGCCGCCGAAAGTTATCCGATGCCATTTTATCTCCATAGCTGTCCCTGGAAGATCTGGACACGGGTGAAACCCTGTAAAACGCCTGTGTTTGAAGGACTATTGTGGGACAGTTTATTAGTTACGGTATTTAAATATAAATATAAAAGCATGAAGGTAGGCAGACTCCGTTCAAAATACAGATCATCCAGCATAAATAGAAAACTCATATAGTGTGATATTGCTTTAAAAAAATGTAATAGATAAAAGTATTGCACTTACAACAATCCAAGCAGTCAGTGCATAAGAACAAAAAGCCGGCTGGCTCAACGTGGGTAATTTCAAAGGCAGTGACATCAGCGTCATTATGAACTTCCTTTCCTTGATGAACTTTATATTATTTATGCACAAGTACCCATATGGGTTCACGCCCTTATACCATACAGATTTTTTATTTATGTGGATTTCACCACTCATGAATTTATCTAATTATCTATAGTTTTATGTTTATTTACTATTTATTTATGTTTCACATTTATCATGTATTTATAATTTATATGTGTCATTTCTGTTATTAGCCCAGCCTTTTTTGAATTTATTGTATTATGCCTTATTATGGGTTTAAGGTTTCTGCTTTTCATTTAAGGAATTAGCGTGGTATACCTACTGATTTTGATTACATCACTATTTAGTGTGATAGTCCTAAGCTTTTTCTTTTTTTCTGGGGACTTAAAGCAGAACTTCACCCAAAAGGGGAAGCTCCACTCTCCCCCCGGCTTAACATTTGGGACATCATTTTTTTTGGGGGTAGACAGCTGCCTGCTTTCACGGCCAGCTCTACCAATAAGCGAGGTAAGCGGCCGCCTAGGGCGCATGTCAGCTGGGGGGTGGCCTGCCGGCCAGCCGCCCGTTCACAGTGTCACTCTCTCCTTATTTATACTGACACTGCCATCTCCTTCTCACTGCACCTCGACTGCCGCTCTTTGAGCTGGCTTGGTTGTCTGAGCTCAGCGATGGGCAGCGAGCGCCCTGTGATTGACCTCACGGTCATGTGTGGGCGGGCGGGGCTGGTCTGTGGGTGATCACATGTGCTTGCTCCCGGAGTCCCGCCTCTCTGCCTAGCGCGCTGCATCTCAGGAGGGGCATTCAGGGGGCTGCAAGGTTGTTGCTTGAAGACCTGACAGTGGCTAAAAAGAGGTAACCAAATATCACTTTTCAGAACACCATATACATAGGCAGGGTAAAGGGGGGTGGAGTCAGGGGCGGAGTCGGGGCGGCAAAAAAAGGTTTTGCCTAGGGTGTCAAAAATCCTTGCACCAGCCCTGCCCACTCCCCCTCTTCTGGTCAGGTTGCTGCAGTGATTTGAGCAGAAATTCAGCCCCCCACCTTCAACAGCTTTCTGGGAGCAATCAGCGTGGCTCGTGCATGTGCAATGAGCAGCCGGCTGTGAAGCTGCAAGCAGTCACAGCTGGCTACCCACAGTTAGTATGCTGGCACCAGGGACAGAAGCCTGCTAAAGAAACCCTCCAGGTGAGGACATCACTTGGGCGGAAAGAAATTGGGGGCATCCCTCATATGCCCTCCAATAAGAGCTAGATTGATTATCTCGGTACCTAAGGATTGCAATTAGGGCTGAAACAACAAATTTTCAACTATTTTCATAATCGATTAATCAGCCAGCCGATTAGTTGGCATGCATACAGAATGCATTATTTGTTTACATATAAGGAAATACAGTGCAGCACACATACAGCTCAGTACACTGTCCACACATGTCAGAAGACACAGTGCAGCACACATACGGCTCAGTACACCATCCATACATGTCAGTAAGTGCCTGAGAACTTGTGAATGTGAATATGTGAGTAGAAATGCCTCATGGGACATGTAGTCCTGGACAGGAAGTAAGTGGTTCTAAAGGCAGGTTTTTTTTTTTTACCTTGCTATAGGGGTATTCTATACTAAACTTTGCAGCTTGGTATTGGGGCACTCTGAAGGCAGGAGGAGCCAGAAGCCTTGGTGGGGGACCCCAGAAGAGGAGGATCAGGGCTGTTCTGTGCAAAACCATTACACAGAGCAGGTAAGTATAACATGTTTGTTGTTAAAAAAAAAATACTTTAAAGACTGTGCAGGGAAGATCAAAATCTGAACCCAGCAAAGGTGGAGGCTGATAAACTGGAGGTAATAGAAGGCATTACAATTACATTTAAAGTAAAAACTTTTACCAGTATTGTGCATTACAGGCGGTCCCCTAGTTACAAACATCCGACTTACAAACAAACGGCTCCTACTTACAAATTGATGGAGACAACAGGAAGTGAGAAGAAATCTCCCCCCTAGGAAGGGAAATTCACTCCTGTAAGAGTTATTATGGGAAAAAGGTGTCTCCACTGATGCTTTATCACCAAGGTTTGTTTCTACAACAACCCGAAATTTTAAAAATCTGATCATCATTGGGACAGGAAGTGAGGTGAAATCTTCTGAACAGAAACAAACAGCAAAACAAACCTTACATGGGGTGTTAACCCTTCCCTATGCTATCCAAAAAGCTTAAAAATAGTTTTTGGCTGGAGCTACACTTAAAAAAATATACTTGTTCCGACTTACAAATTCAACTTAAGAACAAACCTACAGACCCTATCTTGTTTGTAAAACGGGGACCGCCTGTATATTTAAAACGATCATATCCATGAAAAAAAAAAAAAAAGTCTCAGCTTTTAATACTACTTTATTATAAAATATTTATATCTCCCTTCCACAATTCATATAGCTTCATTTCTGGCTCCTAGTTAAAATGCCCATATATCCTACTTCTGGGTGTATATTATTTTTATATATGTTTGTCTGTCTGTTATTCCCAGAGTGGATTAGAGATTTTGCTCCCTAACCATATAGTTAGTTATTTATATTTACCACTGCATAGAGATATTGAAGAATAAAATGGCTTTTTTTAAACTTTACATATTAACTAAATTATACACCACACTTTAAGGTTATTATCCGATTAATCGAATAATCGAAACAATAATTGGCCAACTAATTGATTATGAAAATAATCGATAGTTGCAGCCCTAATTGCAATCTTTGATTTTTAAAAAATATACAAATTTATTTGTCCAAGTTAAAAACATTCATGACACAAATTCATAGAAATAAATTAAAAAAAGCATTTGTTGGTAAACATTTACAAAATCATTGCTGTTCCAAGCTGGTGTTGCTGGGAAGGCACTGTCCTCAATCAAGGCTGAGGATACCCATGGAGTGGGTAATGGGTGCAGAGGCAAAGAAACAAGATAATGTATAGTCCAAAATAGTGAATAAAATGTCTATACACTTGGGCTGGCTTATCCAAGAGCATAGCTCACTTTGTAGGTATAGGAGACAAGAGGGAAAAGAGGAAAGCACCACTACATTTAATAGATTGTAGACAGTTTTATTTTGCCCCCATAATAGGCTACTCACCAAATCAAGGTTGTAAACAGGTTCATCAATTAAAGTGGTCCTGGAGTCCGTCTGTCACCTCAAGCGCTTTGGCAGTGTGGAGGAAGCCTACTGCGGGCAGGGACCTGAGCCTGAAGTGCGCTGAAGTGACCCAATGGTCCAGGTGGAATGCAGTTTTGAGTGCTGCGTGGCAAGAGTGGCTCGGGCGGTTTCGATGCATGCTCAGAAATGCGTTGCATTACATCCTGGGATCTGATGTCAGCACCGCCCGAGCCGCTCTTGCCACGCAGCGCTCCAAACTGCGTTCCACCTGAACCATTGGGTCTGTTCAGCGCACTTCCGGCTCCAGCCACAGTAGGTTTCCTCTATGCTGCCGAAGCACTCGAGACTATAGACAGACTACAGGACCCAGCACCACTTTACTTGATGAGCCTGTTTATACCCTTGTGTAGCGCTGCCCCCTTGAGGGTCGCATGATAAGTCAATCCCCCTTGGTTTCCCCGACTCTGAGAGTCCTCTGCCACCCCTGACACATTGGGTTAACTCATAGTGTTACCTCTTCTTCAAATAGGAATCAAATAGGAATCACGCAGTGTTGTGAAATCAATGGTATTTACTCAAGAATATGATATATTAAAGAGGAACTCTGAATTAACAAGTTGCATGCAACACTTGCAAATAATTGACAATGAAATACTAGTGCAAACTCAGTAACTTACTTGTAGTCTTAGGAATTCTGTACACAAGAGTGGGTACAGGAGAGCAGGAGAATGACTACCGTATGTCAAACCTGTCAGGGATACCATATGCAGGCATCCAGCAGGGATGGTCAGATCGGTTGGCTGCACTTAAAGGAATCAGGACCAGATATAAAGTGAAAATATTCAGATATTTATTAGGAAAATGAACACACTTCCAACACCAAACACTAGCAAACAAACAAGCAAGTAAATGATGAAAACACACCATAAACCCAAAATAAACACCTAACTATCTGACTAACTAAATACAAGTGTAGAAAACACACATATACAATAAGCAAACGGGGATATCAGATAAAGGGGAACAGGGAGCCAGGTTACTAGGAGCAGAAGGAGAGCAAGGGAGCAGGTTCAGGGATCAGGTCTCTGGGTCTGGATCACAGATCGGGGATCAGAGCAGGTCAGATTCAGGCATGGACAAGGCTTGCAGGGAACTTAGATATATTACAGATACACCTAAATCCAACCTGCTCTATAGAGGAGACTTCTTAGGTGAATTCAGTATCCTACAGTTTTAGCAAGTGTTGAAACCTACTAAGTGGGGGAAATGCAAATGAAACTGTAGTGAATTAGTGTTCCTTGATCAAAGTTCAGTAGGTCTTCAGGCGGCTCTTTAACTTGGATGATAGGTACCCAGAAAGTGACTGTAGCAGCAGCAAACCGATTTTCCAAGTAGTGCACAAAAGTGATGTGAAACACTTACTGCAGCAAAAGAAAGAACTTCACAGTGATCACTGACTTTGTAATAAACTACAACTGAGAGCAATCCAGTAAAAGAGATTAAATGATTATACTCTGGCTTCTCCTGTTCTCTGTTAGTGCTTAAATATTTGCTAGCAATAAGTATGTGGAGTTGGTCTATATGTGCACAGTACTGTATTAATGGGCCTTAGCTCGCTCACCCAACAGGAACAATGACTGTAGATGTTGAATTTGCTGCTTAGATGATGATAATGATGACACTGGAAGTAATGATGATGACACTCCAGCCCTCTGGCTCCCGGGAATCTGCCCCACTGCCCCTCTTCTTGTGGTTCTCCTGAATTGATCACTTTAGCTGCACGCAGGTCTCAGGAATCAGCTCCGCTGGTAGCGGGGCTGGACTCCCGGATCGTCCGCTGAAGCACTGGGCAATTTCGGATGACTCCAACGCAGCTGTGGTCTTGGAGGCGGTGCTCTTAGGGTCCTACGAGTCTCTGCAAAACAGTTTGTATAGGGGAGACAATTCAAAATTCCCCCTCACGGTATCTATGAGGGCAGTGATAAGGGCTTGGCAGCTTTTGTGACAGAAACAAACTTTTTTTTTTTTTTTTCAAATTTTTTGGTCTTTTTTTTTTTATTTCTAGCGCAAAAAATAAAAACTGCAGGGGTGACCAAATACCACCAAAAGAAATCTCTATTTGTCTGGGCGGGAAGTGTTCTAAGTGCCCGGTATTGAAGTGGTTAAATAGTGCACAGTAATGTAATACACAAGATTGAGGAAATCTATAGCATTTACTCAAAGTATATTGCTTGAAAAAAATTTGTATTCAACAGAGTAATTCCCAAAATTGAACAAAAGTTAAACACAAGTGCATGACAAGATATATTACTTATGACTCTATAGGTTCAACCAACGTGTATATGAGCAGGTCAGTATACTGTGCATGAGAGTGGGGCACAGGAGAGCAGGGGAAGGACTTCTGAAGTGTCAGACCACTCTCTACTGCTCGCTCACCTGACACCAGCAAACAGTAGGCGAACAAGTATAAAACCGTTAATAGTAGATAAACAGGTATAATACCAGCAAACAGTAAATAAACAAGTGTAACACCACAAAAACAAATGCAGCAATATTCAACCTGCTCTGCTGCACAGCCTGATGGGAGATGTAGTTCTACTGCAGTAGAGCCAGGGGGCAAATCTTCAGAAGCAAACTACAACCCCCAGTGTGACAACCCCTCTTGTCACTGCTAGAGTCAAAGAATATTAAACTGGCACTAGGGGGAAACCGCTGCATTAAGCCCAAAGGCAGAAACGTCTCTGATGCCAGGAGTATGCATACCCAGCTCCTGGCTACACATTCAACAAGCCCCATTTTGAAATCAAAAGGAGTTGCTATATTAGCAAAAATGCCACATTCACCCTAACACGACAATTAGAAGACCCAGACGGAGGTTCTCTTTTTCTAAAGGAAACTTCAGAAGAGGAGCTAAAAAAAAAACGCTGAAAAATGCAATTATAAGGACGCTGAAATATTAATTCTACAGCGAACGCTACTGGCATTTTTATAACATCCAGTGTGCATGAGGCCTTAGCAGGCAAATCAATTACCCTAGCAAATTTCTACTTTACAAACAAAGCTCATATCTCCTTTTGTCAACATATTGTTGATGAACTTAAATGGTTTGCCACAGGATGTATTATTCTAGGAGGAGATTTCAATATCCCTCTAAACCCACTACAAGACATATCCTGTGTAACACATTACACTGTTTTTCACAAAACCCCTAGCATTGGCTTTGAACTCCCTTAACAACACTTCCAACATAGAAACATCTCTTATAGCCTACATCTCAGTTATACCCAAACCGAAAAAAGACCCTGCTCGAGTTATCAACCAGTATCTCTATTGATCTGAAACTACTTGCCAAAATAATGGCTAACCACCTACGGCCCCTACTAGTTAAGATCATTGGACCAGATCAGGTAGGCTTAATGCTGGGCAGAGAAGCCAAAGATAACATAAAAGCCCTTAATTTATTTCATAGAGCACATAACAACAAAATACAAGGTTCTCCTGTCAACCGACACAGAAAAGACCTTTGATAGGGTGGCATGGGACTTTATGTTTCTAATTTGTTCCCACATACGCCTGGGTAATAGAATGCTAGACTGGATTACCTCCCTATATCAAAATCGCCAAGCAAAAATGAAAATGAATAATATCCTTTCAGAATCAGTAAATATAAAAAAACAGTACTAGAGGCTGCCCCCGTCTTCCTTTATTCTTTTATTTATTCTTAATCTAGAGCTTTTCATCAGAACTATTAACCAACACTCATCCATTCACGGCTTCACTGTCGCAGATAGGGAATACAAGTCAGCAGCATACGCTGATGATCTCCTCCTGTTTATTACCCAACCACATATTTCACGCTCACATATTCTAACATCGTTCCATCATTTTGTTTACATTTCCAACTTCAAAATAAACTACTCTAAATCGCAAGCCCCAAACCTGTCCTTACCACCTCACACATTTAATACCATACAAAAGAATTGTTCATTTCATTTGGAACTTAAGGCCCTAAACTATTTAAGTGTTCAGTTAACCTCCCCCTTGGAATCAATTTATAAATATAACTTTCACCTGAAAGATTGAAGGAATTGAAAAAAACATGGAACCTTAAACATTTCTCATTGTTTGGCAAGGCCACAATCTTCAAAATCACCATATTACCCAGACTCGTATACCATATGCATGCAGTCCAAATCAAATAATAACTTTCTGGGTTTTTTTTAACCACTTCAGCCCCGGAAGGATTTCCCACTTTAGGACCAGAGCACTTTTTGCGATTCGGCACTACGTCATTTTAACTGACAATTACGCGGTCGTGTGGCGTTGAACCCAAACTAAATTTGCGTCCTTTTTTTCACACAAATAGAGCTTTCTTTTGGTGGTATTTGATCACCTTTGCGTCATTTCTGATCGCCGCTATAAACAAAAGAAGAGCAACAATTTTGCAAAAAAAAAAACTAATTTCTTACTTTTTGCTAAAAAAAAAAAAAAAAAAATCGCAATTGGCGTTTATTGGTTGGTTTATGCAAAAGTTGCCACATTTATGGATGATGAGTTTTTTATTTTTTTATTATGTTTTACTAGTAATGGTGGCGATCTGGGATTTTTAGCGGTACTGCGATATTGCAGCGGACATGTCGGACCATTTTGACACTTTTTGTGACCATTGGCATTTATACAGCGATCAGTGCTATAAAATGCACTGATTACTATGTAAATGCCATTGGCAGTGTAGGGGTTAACCAGGAGGGGGCGCTCTAAGGGTTAACTGTGTTCCCTGGGTGTCCTCTAACTGTATGTGGGCTGGGCTGGCAGGGGGAGGGGATTGATCACGGCTTCCATATACAGGAAGCCTGTAATCACAGCCCTTCCCCCTCTAACAGAACGGAGATCCGTGTTTACTTACACGAGCCTCCGTTCTTTCACTGCAGGGGGGGGGCATTGTGGGTAGCCGGCGGCGTTCGAGTCCGCCCTACCCGCTCCCTGGCCCCCCCTGAACACCGTGAGCGCGCCTCCGGTGGCGTACGTACGCTCACAATACTAATTATGACTGCGTTTTGCGATAACAAGCCACCTTGCCGCCGTCACGCTGCGGTGGGCAGTCGGCAAGTGGTTAAACAATTACGTTTTATACAACATTTTGTCTGGACCAACAAGACCCAACAACCCCAAATTCAACTTAGCCTACTTACTAAACCAAAGGAAACAAATGAATTGGAGCTTCCAGACCTTACAAATTATTATTATACTACTCATCTAACCAGAATAATTGATTGGAACTGTCACAAGAAAAACAAAGACTGGATGGCTTTAGAACACACTTGGTCTGATATTGCCCTAAAAAAGCCTACCCTGGATCCCTTACTCCTCTCCTCATACGACTCGTTAAACAACATCCATGGATTAGTGCGACACTCAAAGCTTTCCACTAAGCGAACACCTGTAGCCACGTAGCCTCAATACCAGTCCCACTCACACCTTTATCAAATAATCCACAATTCCCACCAGGTCTAGGAAACAACCTGATACCAACTAAAGCTGATAACACTCCTCTTTTAGCTACACACTGTTTGCACTCGTAACATTCCTCATGTTTTAATAGTGCCAAAGAAGAATGTGGTGATAAAACACATTGTTCTGGACATACCGTCAAATACTCAATTTCCTAATAAATCATAAACATAAAAGCTTTTTTGCCAGAGCTCTATCAAACATTGAATCCATTTACCTGAAAGATAAAGAGCCACCTCCCTCATATTCATGCTTATAACAACCCAGAGAGGAGGTGGCGAAAAACTTCAAAGCACATTGGGAATCTGACCTTCAGATGAATATCACAGATAAGAAATGGAAAAAAGCCTGCATTGTTGCACATAAATGCTCTCTAAGCACAAACTGAGAAGAAACCTCATACATATTGCTCACTGGTATGAAACCCCTGACAAAATCTACAAATGGTATCCTAATACCTCTGACCTGTGCTGGAGATGTGGAAAAGATAAAGGCAATATCTGATAAATTAAATTAATACTACATCTCAATACATAAATATTTCAACTCACTGAACTGACTAGAAAAAAGTTTTATATCAGACATATACAGTATCTCACTTTTGTAAATATTTTATTCTATCTTTTCATGTGACAACACTGAAGAAATGACACTTTGCTACAATGTAAAGTAGTGAGTACACAGCTAGTATAACAGTGTAAATTTGCTGTCCACTCAAAATAACTCAACACCCAGCCATTAATGTCTAAACCGCTGGCAACAAAAGTGAGTACACCTCTAAGTGAAAATGTCCAAATTGGGCCCAATTAGCCATTTTCCTTCCCCGGTGTCATGTGACTTGTTAGTGTTACAAGGTCTCAGGTGTGAATGTGGAGCAGGTGTGTTAAATTTGGTGTTATTGCTCTCACTCTCATACTGGTCACTGGAAGTTCAACATGGCACCTCATAGCAAAGAACTCTCTGATGATCTGAAAAAAAGAATTGTTGCTCTACATAAAGATGACCTAGGCTATAAGAAGATTGCCAACCCAGACCCTGAAACTGAGCTGCAGCACGGTGGCCAAGACCATACAGTGGTTTAACAGGACAGGTTCCGCTCAGAACGGCCTCACCATGGTCGACCAAAGAAGTTGAGTGCACATGCTCAGCGTCATATCCAGAGGTTGTCTTTGGGAAATAGACGCATGAGTGCTGCCAGTATTGCTGCAGAGGTTGAAGGGGTGGGGGGTCAGCCTGTCTGTGCTCAGACCACGTGCTACACACTGCATCAAATTAGTCTGCATGGCTGTCATCCCAGAAGGAAGGCTCTAAAGATGATGCACAAGAAAGCCCACAAACAGTTTGCTGACGACAAGCAGACTAAGGACATGGATTACTGAAACCATGTCCTGTGGTCTGATGAGACCAAGATAAACTTATTTGGTTCAGATGGTGTCAAGCATGTGTGGCGGCAACTAGGTGAGGAGTACAAAGACAAGTGTGTCTTGCCTACAGTCAACCATGGTGGTGGGAATGTCGTGGTCTGGGGCTGCATGAGTGTTGCCGACACTGGGGAGCTACAGTTCATTGAGGGAACCATGAATGCAAACATATACTGTGACATACTGAAGCAGAGCATGATCCCCTCCCTTTGGAGACTGGGCCACAGGGCAGTATTCTAACATAACGACCCCAAACACACCTCCCTGACGACCAGTGCCTTGCTAAAGAAGTTAAGGGTAAAGGTGATGGACTGCCCAAGCATGTCTCCAGACCTAAACCCTATTGAGCACCGGTGGGGGCATCCTCAAACAGAAGGTGGAGGAGCTCAAGGTCTCTAACATCCACCAGCTCTGTGATGCCGTCATGGAGGAGTGGAAGAGGACTCCAGTGGCAACCTGTGAAGCTCTGGTGAACTCCATGCCCAAGGGGGTTAAGGCAGTGCTGGAAAATAATGGTGGCTACACAAAATATTGACACTTTGGGCCCAATTTAGACATTTTCACTTAGGGGTATACTCATTTTTGTTGCCAGAGGTTTAGATATTAAAGTGGATGTAAACCCACCACAGAGAATTCTGAACTAATGGCATTATTGGAAAGCTGTTATATATAGAAGCCTCCCCAGTGACATCTCACCTTCCAGATATCACTCCCTTTAGAGCATGGAGCCCCACAAAACTCAGATTTTCATGGACGGGTCGCATCTGCGGTGCCAGGTGAGCGGAACCTTGATGTCACCAGGCTCCCACCCACCGTTACCCTCCCCTTGTGCTGGCAGCGTGTGCAGGGGACAGAGCGCATTCTGGGCAGAAGCAGAGCACGCTCATGGCCCCCTGTGTCTCCTGCACACAACATTGGCAGTTGGAGAGGATCAGTGCTGTGGGGGGACAGCTGTGAGCACCGATCTCCCTGCATGGCTACTCAGCAGACAGCCGCGACCTATGCAGGGAGATCGGCATGTGCAACTGTCCCTCCCCCCCTGCACCAATCATATCCGACTGTCCCTGGTCTGTCCTTCATCCTCCTCCAGCCCCCCGTGTTCTCCTCCACCACCCCCCCCTTCCTGATTCTTCTTTATCCCCCCTCCGTGTTCTCATTCAGCTGCTGTGTCTTCCCTCCTCCCCCGCAGCTGGCTTCTCTCCTCTCCTCTGGGGGGGTGCCAGGATGGCGAGCGGAGGGAGAGGGGTCAGTAAATAATTCATTTACTGGCCCCCTCCTTGTCTGAATGGGACATAGAGAGTGTTCGTTACCGAGCGCTCCTATGTGCTGTGATAACTGAGCAAAGTGATCTGTGTGTTACTCTGCTTCAGTTTATGAATGGACGGCAGCCACTGTCCATTCACCTTCAATGCAGAGAAAGGGACTGGGGAATTCCTGTCTTCAGCCCCTTTCTCTGTTCCAAAGGGGAGATGTTAGGGGTCTGTTTAGACCCCCTGACATCTCACCTAAGCCCCCCAAGGAGGCAGATAAAAAAAAAAAAATTGCAATAAAAATAAAAAAAAAATGATACAAAAAATAAAATTGTAAAAAAATTAAATAAATAAAAAATACTGACACCTCCCCCCCTACCCTAGCGACACGGTCCATAGCCCCAAGTCCCCCCACCCCCCAAAAAGGGATTGTGTTAGAAAATGAACAAATTACATTGTAAAAAAAATACTGGACACCATCCACTGCCCTACTGACACCGTCCACTGTCCTCACACTGTCCACTGCCCTACTGACACCGTCCACTGCCCTACTGACACCGTCCACTGCCCTACTGACACCGTCCACTGCCCTACTGACACCATCCTGTGCCTTACTGAAGATAGGAAGCGATGTACAGGAGGGGTGTGGAGCGATTGGCAGAAGATAGGAAGTGACGTACAGGAGGAGTGTGGAGCGATACTCAGAAGATAGGAAGCGACGTACGGGAGGAGGAGTATGAAGCAATACTTAGAAGACAGAAAGTGATGTACAGGAGTGTGAAGGGATACTTAGAAGATAGGATGCGTTGTACAGGAGGAGTATGGAGCGATACTCAGAAGAGATCCAATTGTCGTCCTCAGACCAATTTTCAGCATTCAGTGCTCTCACATTTTGAATGACAATTACTCAGTCATGCAACACTGTACCAAAACAACATTTTTATCATTTTTTTCACACAGTACTCGGGTACTCTGATGGGCTGCAAATAGGTACTAGGGTACTCTGATGGATTGGTGACAGGTACTCGGGTACTCTGATGATAGTGACAGGTACGTTGAAGGGCAGGTGACAGGTACTCAGGTACGTTGATGGGCAGGTGACAGGTAATCAGGTACTCTGATGAGCAGGTGATAGGTACGTTGATGGGCAGGCGACAGGTACTCAGGTACGTTGATGGGCAGGTGACATGTACCTTGATGGGCTGTGACAGGTCCTCTTTATTACTGGGGGGGTATCAGTGTGCTTGGTGTGTACTGTGAACGGTAACAAGCTTGTTACCGTGGTTTGTTTACATCATGTGACCGGCTGTGATTGGACACAGTCGGTCACGTGGTAAAGAGCCAAATTCATTGGCTCTTTACCCTGATCGGGGCTGGGCTTTGTCCGGGGCACATTCCTCAAGCCCGAGCGGTGTGGAAGTGGATGCCTGTAAATATCAGAAGTGACTGGCTGTGATAGGACACAGCCGGTCACGTGGTAAAGAGCACAGTATACAGCTCAGCATCACAGGACACAGTATACAGCTCAGTATCACAGGACCCAGTATACAGCTCAGCATCACAGGATACAGTATACAGCTCAGCATCACAGGATACAGTATACAGCCCCAGCATCACAGGATACAGTATACAGCTCAGCATCACAGGTGGGGTAAATTGCAGCCAATATCACGGGTGGGAGTAAATTGCAGCAAATATCACAGGAGGGGGTAAATTGCAGCCAATATCACAGGAGGGGGTAAATTGCAGCCAGTATCACAGGTGGGGGCACTTATGCAGCCAATAACACACGTGGGCGCAGTTATGCAGCTAATAACACAGGTGGGGGCAGTTATGCAGCCAATAACACAGGTGGGCGCAGTTATGCAGCCAATAACACAGGTGGGGGCAGTTATGCACCCAATAACACAGGTGGGGGCAGTTATGCAGCCAATAACACAGGTGGGGGCAGTTATGCAGCCAATAACACAGGTGGGGGCAGTTATGCAGCCAATAACACCGGTGGGGGCAGTTATGCAGCCAATAACACAGGTGGGGGCAGTTTCCAGCCAGTGACACAGGTGGGGGCAGTTATGTAGCCAATGACACGGGTGGGGGGCAGTTATGTAGCCAGTAACATGGGTGGGGGCAGTTATGTAGCCAGTAACAGGGGTGGGGGCAGTTTGCAGTCAGTGACACAGGTGTGGGGCAGTTTGCAGCCAGTGACACAGGTGGGGGTAGTTTGCAGCCAGTGACACAGGTGGGGTACACAGCAGAGTCGTCGTCCCCCCCCCCCGCACTTACCCCATCCAATAGCAGGATTGTTGCAGAGATTCGGCATACGGAGTGTGTGCTGTCCCCCCTTGACGGTCCCCGGGCGGTCATTGTCTCTGTGGAGCGGGAGTCATGCGACCATCGCATCCAATCACACTGAGCGGAGGTTCAGGGCAGCCAATCAAGCTATGCGTGTGCGGCTGTTCAGCGCACTCACATAACTTTTAATGGCTGACCAATAGCCAAGGAGCTGAAGAAAAAAAAAAAAAAGAAAGCAAGTCAATGCACCGGCGCCACCTGCAGGGGGGCGGGGCTGACTTTTTTTTTCCGTTCTTTTGCCGTCGGGGAGGGGAGCCACCGCTGGACGCTGGATATATATAGAGAATAATTAATATATGTACATTTCATTTAAGTGGTGGTGCAGTATTTACATTTCATATAAAAAAAAAGTCTAATAAAATTGGGCCTTGATAAACTTGTGCAGATCCAGTGCAAGCTGTTTGCACCAACTTCAGTGTAACATCACCAAAATTATGCGGTCAGGTGTGCTTGTCATCACCTGAATATTTGCTGCCACTTCACTCAAAAGACAACAATGCGGTATACTGTATCCTGTGATGATGATCTCCTAAAAGTGTGCTTTGCCCACTCTGTGCAGTCCAGTACCAACCACAGGAAACCCCTTATATGGAAAGAATAAATCACAATATAGTGCATTATCAAGGTAATTAAACAATTTTATCTTTTTATCCATAAAGTTAGTTGTAAGTACAGTACATTATGTTCCACGAGTGTTTATGCTCTGTATATAAGGGGTTTTCTTTGGTTGGTACTGGACTGCACAGAGAGGACAAAGGACACTTTTGGGAGATTGCCATCATACATGCATTGTTGCTTTTTGAGAGTGGTTGCAAATATCTGGCAGATGACGAGCAAACGACCGCATAATTTTATAAAATCACATTTTTTGGGTAAGCAAATGGTGTGTGCTCTTCTGTCTTGATGTTACACTGAAGTGCAAACAGATTGCAGTGGATCTGCATATGTTTTTAACTGTTTTGTATTATATGTTTTATGCATTTTATTCATTGCAATAGCACTTTGGACTGCACATGTATTAATTATTATTTATATTAATCACACTGCACTTTATTGTGTTTCACACTTATATGATGGATGTTTTTCCTTTGTTTCTTTGAGTCCCATCCTCCTGGCAGAGCTGTTGTATAAGGTGGAAGGATGATTGGGTGGGGGCTGGGACAAAATGCACCTTTGCCTATGTACACAAAAATCCGGGCACCAGCCCTGAATGGATATGGGATATGACAGTGGATGGATGGATAGATAGATTTGGGATATGACAGTGTGATGGATGGATATGGCAGAATGGAGAGGTTTGGGTCATGATTACACAGCTATGATTTGGGTAAAAGGTGGGGATGGGAGGAGACATTGGGATGCAGGCTGGAGAGGAGTATTTCTTTATTCATTGTGATGTCTGTACAAGAAAATATAGGACTTGCTGTGTGTCTAATCTATGAAATATGAGACATCCACCCCACCCCCCACATAACATAATTGTGCTCAAAACGAATGTTGCAACTGTGAGCAGGTGATTTCACACACTCTGCACAATAAACCCTGCAATTTATCAGTTGTCTGTGTGTCTTCTTTTTGCTGGCATGTTAGGGGTTGGAATAATCATCTCTCCCCTGTTTATTACACTGAACTTGTGCTGTATAAAATGCCCATTGATCACTATCAGCCAGTCAAAAGCAAGGAAAGACACCACATGACTTCAGCATGTAGATTCATGCTGAGGTGTTGAACAGCCATTCCCAGGAGCCCTGGAGAAGAAAGGGGAGGAGGGGGGATGTGGGGGTGTGAATGCTAGTGCATGAGATAAGAATCACCTGTCTGTCACACAGCACTGGGAGGAATGGCTATTATTTCTCAGTCAGTCCTGTTTTATCATAGTGAACAAAGATAAGAGCTTTACTCATTGTTGGCTTAACTCTTCGTGATAAAACTAGGCACAGAGCACTTTAAATCCTCTCCTGTACGAGCTAGAAGGGTTAGTAAAAAATTTTTTCTCAGGTTTACATCCACTTTAATGGCCGTGTGTTGAGTTATTTTGAGAGGACAGCAAATTTACTCCATTACACAAGCTGTACACTCACTAGTTTACATTGTAGCAAAGTGTCATTTCTTCAGTGTTGTCACATGAAAAGATAGAATAAAATATTTACAAAAATGTGAGGGGTGTACTCACTTTTGTGAGATACTGTATATAGAAAAACATTAACATCTATAAAATTGTACCACACCGCACCATGCTGCTAAAAGGCACAGACATCCACCGCACTCTTATTGTAATACTGTATATACCGCCAGTGACCGTAAACATGTATATGAGTATATTTCCCCACTAATTAATGCAATGCCAACTGATGGGGACAAAATTAATTGGTGATCCTCAATGGATCATGAATGGGAAGCTATGATGTAGTCATTTATAGGTGTTAATGGCTCTTTAGAGACCTCAGTTTAGATTGGATGTACAATTGTCCAATGTGCGTTTTTTGACAAATCTAGTTCATAGGAGAATCCAACAAAGTTGTACAAGTTGTAATACAGTGGTCTGGAGGAGATTAGTAAATCAAAGTTTATGAAAGTAGTCTAGCTTTCCCTGTGGGTCAGCAGAAAGTCTTTCCTGCATAACCATGCCAGGAAATATCAATCAACATATTTTGCAGTCCTGCTTCGCACTGTGGATGAAGTACTACAACTGTATAGAAAAACTTATGGAAAAGGCAATCTTCTGGGGACACTTCTCCATATCTGATGGCACTGCCCTATGATACTGGAACCAAATTTGTAAATGGATAGTACATTTTACTGATACTAGCATGAATTTTTACCCAGGCTGTTGCTTAATCCATCTCTATGCACCTGTTCAAGAGGTACAAACTCTCTGTAACTAAACATCTGCTAAATGCAGCCAAATCATTAAAGGGTAACTCCACTTTCGTGGGGAAAAAAATAGCAAATAAAGAAAAAATATAGCGCATATAATTGCAACACAAGTCATATTGTAATTGAATGTTATTAAAAATGACCTTTCCTTTTCAATCTCCAGCCGCTCTAATTTTCTGAAAATGCAGTGAAATATGGCTACCTTGAGTTGTTCTGTACACAGAATGTGTACTGGACACTACCCAGAAATATAATTTTCTGCTTGTGTGATTGGCTCACCAATTTTCCCAGAAGTCTGCCTAAGATTTACAAGTCAGATTTCAGGCAGCCCCTGCAGCAAAAATGTCATTTTTGGAGAGATACTTTCAATAGGAACATGTCTAAAGGGATGCAGGCCCAGCTGATTTCCTCATTAGTGCTCTGCAGCTGAACAGCTGACAGATAATTATGAAACCACTCCCATTAGACCCACTCAGCACAGAGGCACACAGAGGGATTTCTTAAGAATAACAAAAGGCAGGAATCTGCAACAAATATTGTTATAATCCCTGAAATGTACTTAGATCAGCCAGAGGGGAATGTTTTTTTCTCAACAAAAGTGGAGTTACGCTTTAAGGCTAGGTTTACACCTATGCATTTTTAGTGGGGTTTGCAGAAACACACTACAGTCCATTTAACGTGTTTTGTTCACATCTGTGTTTTTCAGCCGCTGCGTTTTTGGAAAGGGTCAGGGGCTTTTTTTCCTTCAGCAGATTGCACATTGCATTTGCTAGACTTTAACCACTTCAGCCCCGGAAGGTTTTGCCCCCTTCCTGAACAGGGCACTCTTTGCGATCTGGACTGCGTCGCTTTAACTGACAATTGTGCACTTGTGCAACGTTATACCCAAACAAAATTGACGTCCTTTTTCCCCACAAATAGAGCTTTCTTTTGGCGGTATTTGATCACCTCTGCTCCTTGGTTTTTACTTTTTGCGCTATAATCAAAGAGTGACAATTTTGAAAACATTTTTGCTGTAATATATATATATATATATATATATATATATAAAAAATATTCATCAGTTTAGCTGTATATTCTTATACATATTTTTGGTTAAAAAAAAAATAAATATCGCAATAGGCGTATATTGATTGAGTTGCACAAAAGTTACAGCGTCTACAAACTATGGGAATAGATTCATGGCATTTTTATTATTATTATTTTTTTTTACTACTAATGGCGGCGGTCTGCATTTTTTATTGGCAATGCGACATTGCCGCGGACAGATCAGACACTTTTGACACTTTTTTGGGACTAATGACATTTATACAGCGATCAGAGCTAAAAATAGCCACTGATTACTGTATAAATGTCATTGGCAGGGAAGGGGTTATACTCTAGGGGGTAATCAAAGAGTTAACTGTGTTCTAACTGTGTGGGGGTTGGGCTGACCAGGGCATGACAGATCTAACTGTTTCCGATTACAAGGAACAGTAGACCTGTGTCATGTCCCCTGACAGAACAGGGATCCTCAATGTTTACATTGGCAGATCCCCGTTCTGCCTCTGTAGAAGGCGATCACGGGTTGCCGGCGGATATCGAGTCTGCCCGACCCGCGAGCACACTCACGGAACGCACGCACTCACCCGCAAATCGCGAATGCGTGGCCAACGTGCAATGACGGGGGGTTGCGCAGTTGAGCCAACCTGCCACAGTACAACTGCGGCGGCTGGTCGGCAACCAGTTAAAGCGTTACTAAACCCACTGTGCTAAAAACCAAAACAAAAATACCACATACAAATTAATGAATATTGATATATAAAATGAACCACAAAATGCTTAAAGTAAGCTTAAATCTGTGAATGTTAATTGCTACATCTCCGCTAAGAGTAATAGTGAATAAATAACATCAAGAGTCTCTATTGATGAGCAGCTGTGTAGCCCTAGGGAATGATGGTGTTAGGGCACATATAACAATAAGCAGCGTAGGTCCATAAGTAAATCACTCTTAGCGAAAGTTGATAGATGAGTGAGTAACACCAAGTGCTCCTAAGCAGGCAATAAAGTGTTGATCCGACCACCAAAATAATGCAAGTCTCTTACCAGATGTAAGCACTGGCTTCTCACCCAGCCAGGGTCCCACTAGGGGTTGTAGTAAGCTCCTTGCAAAGGATAACGCCCACAATGGTCAACTCGAGGTCCAGAGGCAGATGTAAGCACTCAGAGTGCAATGGCTTGTCACCCAGCTAGGCTCCCAATAGGCGTGGTAGTAAGCCCCTCACACTGGATATCGCCCACAGTGGTCCAGAAGCAATCATCCAGCAAGAAAGCAAATTCAAAATAATGTGATGTTGCTAAAAAAACTTTAATAAATAAAAAGTAATGCATTTACAGCAAGTTGTAAATGAATGCACATGTAAATAAAGACTGGCCGCCTCGATATGTGTATACTCCAAGGCAGTGACGTCAGGGGATAGGGCGCGCTGCAGACGCACTGCCTAATATAGAGAGACACTCCCCTCAATCTGTGTGTCAGGACAGACGGTGGCCCGCTATCTTGGTAGAGGGAAATGTGCTCTTATCACAGCAATCAGTACTAGAACAAAAAATAAAATAAAATATAAAAATAACCAAAGTGGTCCTAAAGGTGTAGTGTCCTGATGTTGGTGTGAGTGTCCTAATACCAAGGTTCTGGGAACGAAAGAGGTCAAATGAATAAGCAAACGTTATTACGACACCCTTTCATCACAATACAGATCGAGACAACTAGAGGGAACCACAGGGAATAAACTGGCCTGAAAGGGAAAGAGTCTCCACTCCATATTAAGAACGTGAGATAAATAGACCAACTAAAGGCTAAAAATATGGGTTAAAACTAGGTGGCGACACCCAGCTGATGATCCCAATGTCGTCCCCAAGGGTCTAGATAAGAGTGCACCGGTGGCAAACCTGACTAAAGGGATGACACTTGAGAATATTGGATTAGAGGATACCGCTCCAATGGTATCCTATAAATGTACCAAATACTGGACCCAAGTGCACCATTGTGGGCGATATCCAGTGTGAGGAGCTTACTACCGCCCCTATTGGGACCCTGGCTGGGTGAGAAGCCATTGCGCTCTGAGTGCTTACATCTGGTAAGCGGCTTGCATTTTTTTTGTGGCAGGTCAACACTTTATTGCCTACTTAGGAGCACTTGGTGTTACTCATCTATCAACTTTCGCTAAGATTGATTTATTTATGGACCTATGCTGCTTATTGTTATATGTGCCCTAACACCATCATTCCCTACGGCTATACAGCTGCTCATCAATAGAGAATCTTGATGTTATTTATTCACTATTACTCTTAGCTGAGATGTAGCAATTACCATTCACAGATTTAAGCTTACTTTAATGATTTTGTGGTTCACTTTATATATCCATATTCATTCATTTCTATGTAGCATTTTTGTTTTGCTTTTTAGCGCAGCCCCCTTTTTAATTTAGCATTTCTCTTTGGCCTAATTGTGGGTTTGGGGTTGCTGTTTTTTACACTCTGAGTATTAGCGTGGTATATATATTGATTCTAATAAACTGCTAATTACCTTTTCTCATCAGTGGTTTATAGCAGTCTTGTGACTTCTATCAGTTCCTGGTTAAAGCTTGTAGGAGGAGTTTTCATACTGCACGGAGTTGTCTTATCAGGATCCAGGACCCCCGAGCCTCTGTCTGGACAGTGCTGATTGGCCCTGTGCTGATCACATTTACTCTCCCAAGAGAGTCAGTGGATGAAGTAAAGGATCAGAGAAGACAGGATCAAACAGCCGTTTTACACAATGCAGAGGATTAACCCCTTAGGTTCCACAGTGAGTATAACAAGCATGCTTTTCTGCATTTACAAACTGATTTTATGGTTGTGGGTTTATTAACACTTTAATGGACCCACACCAAAAACACAAGTGTTGCGTTTATAACACGTTTTTTTTTTTTTTCATAAAAAACTGTGAATAGTTGGTTAAGGAGTGGGGGGTCCGCTGTGTCCTTGACAACTGATGAGTCATCAGCTGTCAGTGGGGTCCCCCACTGACAGCAGAATGTAAAAAGAATTACCAGGAAAGAAAAAAAAAAAAAACAGCATGGGCCCCCCCCAAAGGATTTTGAAGGGATTCCCAAGCCAACATTTTTTTAAAAAGGCTCTTCCCCAAAATCCATACTAGACCCATGTTGAAGGGGACAAGGTCCTCTTCCCCACAACCTGGGCAGGTGGTTGTGGGGGTCTGTGGGCAGGTGCCTTATCAGAATCTGGAAGCCCCCTTTTACAAAGTGGGCCAGATCCCGCCTCTCCCCCCTATGTGAATGAGAAGGGAAACTTACCCCTATTTCAAAAAAAAGGTGTAGTGTAATAATTTTTTGTTTTTGAAAAATCCCTTATTTAAAAAAAAAACAATGTCCCCTGAAGTAAATCCATTGTTAAACATAATGCCCACCGCCACCGCAAGGAGAAAAAAAAAAAACAGGCTTCTGCCACCTGACAGTTCTTAACTAAGGGGCGGGGTCACCAGATGACCACACCCCTTGTGAGATTGTTTACCCAGCATGCCCCTAGCCGATGGTATCACAAGGGGGCGGCAGGTGTCGTGATTGACTATGGATATACATCTGAGGACATTGTTTTTGATTTTTTTTCTTTAAATACAGAACTTGTCAAAAACTGCCTACTGTCATTTTATACTCTACACTTATTTTTACTTGTACTATGTATCCCATACTCATTCAGCCTTGCCGACAAGCTGATGACTCACCGGTTGTTAAAGGCACGGGGGCCATCTGCTCCTTAACAACCAGCTATTCACAGTTCAAGAGAAAAAAAAAAAAGCAGAATGCATGAAAATTGCATGCAAAAACGCATCAAAATTGCGTGTTCTAAAACGCAAAACACGCTGGAAAACCACATCAACCACAGAGATGTGAATTTAGCCTACATTGGAACTCATCATATTCTTCTACTATAAAAGATTGGATTAATGCTGTCAACACATGGAAGAAACACTGGCGATGGCTGAAGAAACATCTTTATGTCTTTACAAAACTTGAAGGGCATAGTTTCTTTTCAAATATTCAGATGATTATAGATCCCTCATGGCTACTTGAATATCCAGAACAACTTTAGACCTAGGCTGTAGTGTCTTATTCCTGGTCATTACCTAGTAGTATATAGTTGTAGCATATATTCCTGCCTGGAACCTTTTGGGATTCTTAGTACTTTACTCATAACTATCACCAGAACAAGATTTCATCTTATAGTTATCACTCATTTATTTAAATTATCCTTTAACTGCCACAATCTGTGGATTGGAACACCTCAGACTGTAAAACTCCGGGTCTAGCAGGGCAGTAGGAATGACTAAAGGGTAGTGCCAGGGTACCGATATTAGAAGATGCAGGAACAGTGTGACTGCACGCAAACAGAGGTGAGTCAGAGTCACAGGATCTAAGGAGCCGCCTGGTCTTCACCAGAGCCACTGGAGGTGAGGATGTTGAGCTGCAAGGCAGCCCCCCAGGTTGCAGATCTCACACCCATTCAGGCACAGTGCTAGCAAATAGTACACTGGGAGGACTCCGTGTACACATTGGATACAAAGTACCAATGAGAGACTACAGCAGCAAGAAGAGACACTAGGGGAGTACGCAGGGAACAAGTGCGAAGCACAAGAGAGGCACAAGCTGGGCAAAAGTGCAGAGAGAGATGGACACAGCAAGCAGGAATAAGGGGAAGGAGACATAATGAAAGAAACAATGCTGTGGAGAGCACCCACAGCAACAGAAAACAAAGGGGTACACCTAAGGGAATAGGAGCACAATAATAAAGAACACACAGAACAGCGACAAGACCAAACAAACACACAGAATACAAGTGTACTAAAGGAAAAGCAAATGCCAGAGGAACAGGGATGGAGAGTTGTAAGATCAGGAGTATAATTGAGTCAGTTGAAAGAGTTGAGAGGCCTTATGATATTTCTTAAGGGATGGAACACCCAGCCCACTGAGCTCCTGTGTCCTGTAGTGTGTGCAGTGCGATAATCTATGACCTCAGGAATGCCAAATGAATTTCAGGAGCTGATTTTGGAATCTTAGGAGATGTGTTGCAGGGATTGCCACGGGAAGTGAGCGACTTGACTGCAGCTAGATTACCCAACCAGGATAAATGCACGACCACAGCTCCACATCCCTTAACCGTTTTGGGAACAAAATAGAGTAGTTGGCTTTACAAAGAGATGCTGCTATAGTAGAGGTCAATTTAATCCCCAGATACAGTAGCGACTTTGGTTGAAGAAAAGATATACTGTAGTTTTGTTTTAGGCTTCATAGGGCATCCTCATCCACATTGATGTTGAGCTTCTGTTTTTGCCCAGTTGACTTCTAAACCTGAGACATAACGGAAGTAAGCTAGGAGATCCATGAGCGATGGAATGGAAGTGCGTAGGGATTTAAGTAATAGAAGCAAGTCGTCGGCGAACAGTGCTCATTTATGCGGCTTCTCTCCAATCTCAAATCCAAGGACATCTGGATGCGACCGGATAGCTATGGCTAGGGTTTCCATGGCAATGATAAAGAGAAGTGAAGAGAGGGGACAACCTGAGTCAATAGGTAGGGGGTCAGAAGCGGAGAGAGGGGTGCATGAGTCAATGGGTAGGGGTCAGAAGTGTAGCCCTTCTCCCTTATTTGGGCAAGTATTACTAGAAGTAATACTATAGTATTACTCTGTAGGAGGGAAAGGAACTTAGGACTGAACTGACATCTGGACAAAATTCTGAAGATATACTTCCAGGATATGGTGTCAAATGCTTCCGTATGTCCAGGGATAGCAACAGCCCTCTTTGCAGGCTGCCTCCATCCCAGGAAGAATTAAGTATCGAAATGAGATCAATGGCCTGGCAGGTTTGTTTGGACGCCTTGCCTGTCTTTCCGGCTCAAATCCGACTTCATCATTATGGATATAGCGAGCATAAAAACGCTGTTTAGCCTAGTAGCATAAATTTTCACTAATAACTTCAAATCACTATTTATCAAAGAAATCGGACAATAATTGGCCACATTGCTGGGGTACTTATTGGTCTTAGGTATAAGACTAATGTAGGCTCTATTGAATCTGCATCTAGTGGCCTTGCCTCCTGAAGGCTACTGAAAGATTTCTCCATATGTTGAAGTAGGTGTGATGGGAGTCACTTTTGGCGGGGGGCCCGTGGAACCCAGAATCCCTTGGAGAGGTTGGGAAACCCTTGTTTCAGCTCTCCATGCACCTCCTATGTCACCCTGTGTCTATTAGGGGCACAGGGTGACTGAGAAAATGATGGACAGCTACATAATGGACACTGAGAATGTGGTTTAGATTACTTAAAATGGAACAGTAATATTTATCAACCATATCACTCAAGAAATCTGTGATACATTAATTCCACTGTATCAGAATGATGAAGCATTGTAAGAGTTTTGTAGACTGTTGCTATGCTGTCTGCAATCCCTGATTAATCAAATTATTGATTAGATGTGGATTCCATGGTCTTCAATGTAGGAGCCAGTCCATCTGCTACTGGGGGCTCCTACTATTGTGTGAAGGTGTTCTATATTTATACTTATGATAATGTGTATTGTAGTTTGTGAGCTAGAAGATAGCAAGTTTGACTTGGAAGGTCAGACCTCTGAGTCATCCAGGTGCCCAATTCACCTCATGTTTATAGTATATATCGGTCGCTGTAATTATATTCCTGTGTAAAGGTTGTATTGGTAGGGTAATATGATCAGGAGGGAGAATGTCCTTCTCAAGTGTACAAAAGCCTGCATTCTTGTTCAAATAAAGAGTTCTTATTCTGGTTTCCTCCAAAACTAGTGTTGCCTAGTTCTTGGGATACTATAGCCAGATGCACTGGTCTCGTGTTCCAGAGCTTGGGAAGCAGCTTCTTGGCAGAGATACCCAGACAGGGTGTCCGGATTCCGTCACAGTAGGACGGGGCCTTAGCAGATTTATAATATTTGATAGCTTGGAGGATTTCTGTCTCCGTAATTTCTTTTTCTAAGACATCCCTATGGGACACCGTTAGGAAGGGCAGGGACAGGCGCTCTACGAATTTATCAAAGTCTCCATGGGAAGCGGAGCAACTATGAACATATAGGTTTTTATAATAGTCATAGAACTCCTATAGAACAACTATATGGTTCTGGGTGAGCATTGCAGTCTGCCTTCCGCAACTTGGGGACTGACACCATAAATGGTCTAGGAGGATCATAATCCTTTTCATTGCTTTTTATTCCACAGTCTTCCTTCCCTCTGGCTAGCTGTAGACCATTATATTTTTCATCCAAAAGACTGCTTGATATGGTCATTTAATTGACCAGATGTTTATAATAATCATTCAATGCAACAGAAGACAGCTTGCTCTGCATCAGTTCAATTGCTTTTGATGACAAGCGTTCTAACGTTAAGCTGGTTTGTTGAACCAGAACACAAATAATTTCTTTGAAAATCCTTATTTCTCCTTACGTTCACTGACAGACGCAGCTCTTCATTGACTTTGTGCGGTTTTATGTTCGTCCAACTAGGAGTTAACTAGGCAGGGAAAAGAAACAGCTGGCCCCTCCCCTGGGGGCCGTCCTCTCTTCCTACATCAAAACCCCTCATAGCATAGCTCCTCAGTTTCAATGCCTAGTTCGCAAGGAGTTGACCTGGCTTCCCTTCAGGGGAACTGTGGTCCTATTGTGACCATTTCTAGTGTAGCCACTGGTGGGACACTATAGCTCCCTAACTTGCCCCCTGCCTCACCCTGCCCCCCCCCCCCCC
>BLSH010289417.1:223588-236825 GCA_018402905.1 Glandirana rugosa
TTGCTCACTTTGCGAACAATTAACCGACGGGACGTCGATAAGTTGTCCACGCTTTTTTATGGGTTTGGACCTGAAAAAGAGTTTACAGGCCCAAACCCTGTACCTGTGGAATTTCAGGCCATGCTTGGGCTTGAAATGTCAAGCCCAAGCGAGTTGAGATACACGCTCGTGACTTTCGACTTTTAACCAGACCCATCCTTCCCCCACTTTCACGGGTCATAACTCCACCAATTACTACGAATCTCACTTTGTTTATTTTTACTTTTTACATAAATTAGTGAAAGGGTGACCCGTGAATTGGTGAAGTCGGGGCCTTCCTAAAAGTCGAAATGGTACAACGTCGCACGACCGCGCAATTGTCAGTTAAAGCGACGCAGCGCCGAATCGCAAAAAGGGCTCCGGTCCTAAAGCTGAAAATCCTTCCGGGGCTGAAGTGGTTAAGTGCCCAGTGGGAAAGTGATTAAATACATTTTTCATTTTTATTTGTTTCACTCTAAGCATCATTAACCACCTCAATACTGGGCACTTTCACCCCCTTCCTACCCAGACCAATTTTCAGCTTTCAGTGCTCGCACATAGAGTTGAGCGAACCCGAACTGTAAAGTTCGGGTTCGTACCGGACTTTAAGGTGTCCATGTCCCAAACCCGGACATTTGAGAAAAAGTCCAGGTTTGGGTATTTTTTCGCACCTGTTGAATAGCTGCAGGGCAGCCAATTAACAAGCGTTTCACTCGTTTGCCCTTAGAAGCCATCACGGCCATGCCTACTAATGGCATGGCTGTGATTGGCCCGTGCATCATGTGACCCAGCCTCTGTTTAAGCATGGAGTCAGGTAGTGTTGCATGTCACATCATCTCATACTAGTGTAGGGAGAGGATGCTGCTGCTACTGTGAGGGACAGATTAGCTTTAGAAAATCATCTCATACTAGTGTAGGGAGAGGATGCTGCTGCTGCTGTGAGGGACAGATTAGCTTTAGAAAATTATCTCATACTAGTGTAGGGAGAGGATGCTGCTGCTGATGCTGTGAGGGACAGATTAGCTTTAGAAAATCTGTTAAAAACAGTGATTTATTGGTGAGTGAGTGCTAGAAGAGATTTTTGTTTGCTAGAGTACATTTTGTTTGCTAAGCAAAGTGCCTCATATAAAACCTAAGCAATTTTTTTGTTTGTTAGGTGGGCGTTTGCAGCCATTTTTGCAAGTGTATTGCAACTGCTTGTGTGTCAGGGACACTACTTTAATCGTGTTCTGTTAGTTCAGTTGGCAACATTTTGGCATATTTAAATGCTGCTTTTACATTGCAGTTAGACAAATTACAGTTTTTTTTTTTTTTGTGCAAAATATTAAATTTGCGGGGCATTTCTTGCACAAAAATAAAAAGTGAGTCTACATTGCTGGTTTAAAAAAAGAAAAATTCTAAATACTACATTTGCGGCCAGCGGTGCATTTCTTGCACAAAAGTAAAAAGTGCGTCTACATTGCTGGTTTAAAAAAAAATAGTGCTACATAGTACATTTGCACCTTGCTGTGCATTTCTTGCACAAAATTAAAAAGTGCGTCTACATTGCCGGTTGAAAAAATAATATAAATTTGTGCTAAATAGTACATTTGCGTCCAGAATGAAGAGAGCGTAAAATAAGGGACGTGGTCATGGTGCTGCTGGTGTTGGTGTTGTTGGTGAAGCTCCTGTTGCAAGGAGAGGATGTGGTCGATCTGTGCCAGCTACACGCACAAGTGAAACTCCTTCCTCAGGTGCGAGTAGCCGACAGAAACTTCAACGTTATATGGTAGGCCCGAATGCCACTCAACGAATGGTGAGGCCAGAACAAGTACAGGCGATAGTAGATTGGGTGGCTGACAATGCCTCCAGTTCCTTCAGATTGTCTCCCACCCGGCCCCTTGATGAAAGCTCAGAGTTGGCGCCTGAACCCCATAGCCATCTGTCTTTCACCTCAGCCCCTTGTAAATCAGCTAAGCAGTCTGAGCCCCAAGTCATGCAGCAGTCTCTTATGCTTTTTGATGACTCTGCTGGTGTGCTTTTCGTGGGCCCTGCTCCAGAAGTGGAAGACATTGAGTGCACCGATGCCCAACCACTTCTGTTTCAGGATGAGGACATGGAAACACCACCGCAGCACGTCTCTAATGATGACGAAACACAGATGCTAACTGCTGCGGCTTTCTACGGTGTGCAGACTGACAAGGAGGGCAGTGGTGAAGAGTGGGTGGAAGATGATGTGGAGGATGATGAGGTCCTAGACCCCACATGGAATGAAGGTCATGCGAGTGACGTGTGCAGTTTGGAGGAAGAGGTGGTGGTCGCACAGAGGCACCAGCACAGCGAAAGAGGAAGCAGGTTGCAAAAGCGGAGCGACCATCCCCTAGACAGTATGCCTGCTACTACCCACCACACCCAGGGACCTAGCACACCAAAGACAGCTCAAAGGAGTTCCCTGGCGTGGCAGTTCTTCAGACAAGACACGAGTGGTTTGCACGCTGTGCAATCAGAGCCTGAAGCGAGGCATAAATGTTCTAAACCTGAGCACAACTTGCATGACCAGGCATCTACATGCAAAGCACGAGCTGCAGTGGAATAAGCACCTCAGAATCCAAGAAAGGTCTCAGGCTCCTCCTGCTTCCTCTTCTGCTGCTGCCTCGGCCTCTTCCTCCACCTCTACAGTGCCAGTGTCACCTGCCACCCAGCAAACAGACGATGTGACAGCAACGCCACCATGTCCGCCACCGTCCCCAAGCATTTCCACACGGTCCCATGGAAGCTTACAGCTGTCCATCTCCCAAACACTGGAGAGAAAGAGGAAGTACCCCCCTACCCACTCGCGATCCCTGGCCCTGAATGCCATCATTTCAAAATTCCTGGCCTTTGAAATGCTGTCATTCCGTCTGGTGGAGACGGACAGTTTTAAAAACCTGATGGTGGTGGCTGTCCCACAGTACGTGGTTCCCAGCCGCCACTACTTTTCCAGGCAAGCCATCCCTTCCCTGCACAAACAAGTCGGGGACAAGATCAAGTGTGCACTGCTCAACGCCCTCTGTGGCAAGGTCCACATAACCACTGATATGTGGACCAGTAAGCACGGGCAGGGACACTATATCTCGCTAACTGCACACTGGGCAAATGTAGTGGAGGGTGGTCCTGAGGCGGATAGCAGTTTGGCTCATGTCCTTCCGCCACCGAGGATTGCAGGGCATTTCTCTTTGCCTCCTGTTGCCTCCTCCTCCTACTCCACTTCCTCCTCCTCTACCATCTCCTCATCCGGTCAGCGTAACACCTTCACCACCAACTTCAGCACATCCAGGGGGAAACGACAGCAGGCTGTTTTAAAACGAATATGTTTGGGGGATAAACCCCACACTGCGCAGGAGCTGTGGACGGGCATTGAACAGCAGACCGATGAGTAGTTGTTGCCACTGAGCCTCAAGCCTGGCCTGGTGGTGTGCGATAATGGGCAAAATCTCGTAGCAGCTCTGGGCCTAGCCGGTTTGACGCACATCCCTTGCCTGGCGCATTTGTTGAATTTGGTGGTGCAGAAATTTCTAAAAACCTACCCGGATATGTCAGAGCTGCTGCAGAAAGTGTGGGCCGTCTGTGTGCGCTTTCGGCGTTCTCACCCTGCTGCTGCTCGCCTGTCTGCACTGCAGTGGAACTTCAGCCTTCCCGCTCACCGCCTCCTATGAGATGTGCCCACAAGGTGGAACTCCACCTTGCACATGCTGGAGAGACTGTGCGAGCAGCAGCAGGCAATAGTGGAGTTTCAGCTGCAGCACGCACCGGTCAGTCACTCTGCAGAACAGCACCACTTCACCACCGAGTGGGCCTCCATGCGAGACCTGTGTACCATATTGCGTTGTTTCAAGTACTCCACCAACATGGCCAGTGCCGATGACGTTGTTCTCAGCGTTACTATCCCACTTCTATGTCTCCTTGAAAAAACACTTTGTCAATGATGGAAGAGGATGTGACACAGGAGGAAGAGGGGTCATTTGCACGGTTATCAGGCCAGTCATTCACAAGTAACTCGGTGGGTGGGTTCCTGCACCAGCATAGGCCAGGTAAAAAAATTTCTAGCCAGGGCACAGTTCTGGAGGATGATGAGGAGGAGCAGGAGGAGGAACCGTGTTCACAGCAGGGTGGCACCCAACACAGCTCGTGGGCATCACTGGAGCGTGACTGGGGGGATTCGGAGGACACAGATGATACACCTCCCACAGAGGACAGCTTGTCTTTGCCTCTGTGCAGCCTGGCACACATAAGCGACTACATGCTGCAGTGCCTGCACAACGACAGCCGAGTTGCCCACATTGTAACTTGTGCTGATTACTGGGTGGCCACCCTGCTGGATCCCCGTTACAAGGACAATGTGCCAGCCTTAATTCCCTCACTGGAGCGTGATTGGAAGATGCGCGACTACCAGAGCACGCTGGTAGACACGCTGCTGAGGGCATTCCCAAATGACACCGGGGGCTCAGTGGAAGCACAAGGCGAAGGCAGAGGAGGAGGAAGAGGTCGCCAACGCAGCTGTGGCACCACCAGCACCTCAGAAGGCAGGGTTAGCATGGCCGAAATGTGGAAAAGCTTTGTCAGCAGCATGCCACAACAAACAGCACCACCAGCTGATAGGCAACGTCTTAGCAGGAGGCAGCATTTCAACAACATGGTGGAACAGTATGTGCGCACACGCCTACACGTACTGACTAATGGGTCTGCCCCATTCAACTTCTGGGTCTCCAAATTGGGCACATGGCCTGAGCTTCCCCTTTATGCCTTGGAGGTGCTGGCCTGACCTGCAGCCAGTGTATTGTCTGAACATGTATTTGGCACTGCAGGGGGCGTTGTCACAGACAAGGTGGACAAGCTAACATTTATTAAAATGAACCAGGCATGGATCCCACAAGACTTGTCTGTTCCTTGTGCAGAATAAACATTTATACCGGCCTCACACAGCCATTGGTATACTTAAGTGAACCTATTCTTTTTTTTTTTTTTTTTTTTATTTATATAGAACATAAGTCTTTATTGGAATTTGTAACAGGAGAAACATGAAAAATAAACCATGGTACATTTTATATGGATAAAGTGAACCCGTGCTAGAACATCTCTGGGTTTGTCTGCAGATAGTGATCTTTTTTTTTTTTTTTAATATGTCTCAATATTTTGGGGGCTACCCGAATTAGAAAAAAACAAACAAACAAAACAGTGTTGGCTAACTACTCCACCGCCACTTCCACCTACACCGCCACGGTCACCACCTCCTCAACCTCCTACTCCACATCCACCTCCTCCTCCATTTTCTATTTTTTTTATGTGATTTTAAGTTATTTCCCTATCCACATTTGTTTGCAGGGCACTTGTCCTACTCTTACCCCCATTTTGCTTCCTTTTGCAGCCCTCTAGCCCTTTCCAGGACTTTTTTAGAGACATTTTAGTGCCCAAAAGTTCGGGTCACCATTGACTTCAATGTGGTCCAGGGTCAAGTTTGGGGCCGAACTCGAACTTTTTCGCGAAGTTCGGCCGAACCCAAACATCCAGGTGTCCGCTCAACTCTAGTCTTGAGAGAGCTCTTTGCTTTTACCCATCATGAGATGTTTCTTGTGTGACACCTTGGTAATGAGACTCCCTTTTATAGGCCATCAGTTGGGACTGCACCAGCTCATATTAATTTGCACTGACAAGGGGTAGGATTGCTTTCTAATTACTGATAGATTTCAGCTGGTGTCTTGGCATTCTATACCTTTTTTGCACCTCCCTTTCTTCACGTGTTCAATACTTTTTCCCTATGTCATTCCATTATATTACACATAACTTAATTTCTGAACTTATTTGTTTTGGTTTCTTTGTATGCATTGCATGTGTTGTTACTGACAATCGCAATGACGATTGCATGGGTTGTTAAAAATTTCATGTAAATATCACCTTTAGAAATATATTTACCTATAAAAATGGTGGCGTGTTCAATACTTATTTTACACGCTGTGTATAGATAAAAAGATACAGTATCTCACAAGTGAGTACACCCCTCACATTTTTGTAAACATTTTATTATACCTTTTCATGTGACAACACTGAAGAAATTACACTTTGCTACAATGTAAAGTAGTGATTGTACAGCTTGTATAACAGTGTAAATTTGCTGTCCCCTCAAAATAACTCAACACACAGACATTTATGTCTAAACCGCTGGCAACCAAAGTGAGTACACCCCTAGGTGAAAATGTCCAAATTAGGCCCAATTAGCCATTTTCCCTCTCCGGTGTCATGCGACTCGTTAGTGTTACAAGGTCTCAGGTGTGAATGGGAAGAAGGTGTGTTAAATTTGGTGTTATTGCTCTCACTCTCTCATACTGGTCACTGGAAGTTCAACATGGCACCTCATGGCAAAGAACCCTCTGAGGATCTGAAAAAAGAATTGTTGCTCTACATAAAGATGGCCAAGGCTATAAGAAGATTGCTAAGACCCTGAAACTGAGCTGCAGCACGGTGGCCAAGACCATACATCGGTTTAATAGGACAGGTTCCACTCAGAACAGGCCTCGCCATGGTCGACCAAAGAAGTTGAGTGCACATGCTCAGCATCATATCCAGAGGTTGTCTTTGGAAAGTAGACGTATGAGTGCTGCCAGCATTGCTGCAGAGGTTGAAGGGGTGGGGGGTTGACCTGTCAGTGCTCAGACCATACACCGCACACTGCATCAAATTGGTCTGCATGGCTGTCCTCCCAGAAGGAAGCCTCTTCTAAAGATGATGCACAAGAAAGCCCTCAAACAGTTTGCTGAAGACAAGCAGACTAAGGAGGTGGATTACTGGAACCATGCGTCCATCTTCAGCCTCTCTTCCTTTCGGGGCCACGACTCCGGCTCTGTGACTGGCCAGAGTCGCGTGACATCATGCCGCCAGTCACGGCACGATCACAGTGAAGAAACGGCATGGAGGTTGTTTCTTCACAGTGCATGTGTCGAAATGACGACGGTACATCTAGTACACTGCATATCTTCTAAACTGTGCAAGTTTGGGAGATATGCAGGGCACCTACAGGTAAGCCCTATTATAGGCTTACCTGTAGGTTAAAGTGGTTGTCTCAGGTTGACTACCACTTTAATAATGTAATAGAAAACTATCTTTAGATAGATTTTTACTCGAAAAGATTTTTTTTAAATATATTTGATAAAAATAAAAAAAAATCTGATATAAATAAATAAAAAAAATCAGATTTTTTTTTTTTTTACATTTTTTTTTTAAAAAATCATCGATTTTTATCAACCCTGCTGCTTTGTAAAACCCTCTTTCCATCCCACCAGGGTACATTTAGATGCAGCCAAACTTCATTTAAAGGTACCCTAGACAGAAAAAAAAACATTTAAATTTGTAATGTGGGTGAACCCTAATGCAAGAGTAGTTCTGAATTTTCCGTGGAATTCTGGAGGTTTAAATAGGAACTTCATCCCCTCAGCTGGGCTTTTATTCCTAACCCCTCTTACCTGTTGTTCAGAGTTGTCATCTGAAAACAAAAAAAATCAGTTTATTACACATAATAAAACATACCAGAGTGCTTGTCAGGTTTCTGATCTCTAGCCTTATGAGCTCTCTAGGGATCAGGCTCTGAGTGTCAGGGAGCACCAACTGTGGAAGTAGTTGAAGGAGAAGGGTTTGATTCGGTCGACCTATCCTTGGACCTCTAATGTTGAGCAGGTGTATGCTCTGGCCTCCTGTGCAATTCTTGATGATTGTATAAAGTGTGGGTCCAAAGAGATGACACCCCCCGAAGTCCAAGTGAGTCACGTGCTCTTTGGATATGGCAGCTGCGTCCTTGCACCTTAAAGCCCAAATCTGGGCAAAAAAAGAAAAAAAAGTTTTCCCATGCAATGGGGCTGTGCCCGCCCTGCACGGGTAAACTGCTCGTTTTGTCTAGGGGTGAGGAGAGAGCTTATACTAGCCTGATCCTTCATTCCACAGGAAAACAGAACTTCCCCACAGTCCAGTGGTGGACTGTTCCTGGTCTATGGAGCCTGCTCTGGGATTGATGAAGTCAGGAACAGTTCAAATGCAAGACCGCTGGAGTGCCAGACCAGTCTAGTGCTGACAGGATTGGAGGATAAGGAGGATAATCTCCTTTCTCTTCTCCGATAGACAAAAATGAGCAGTTAACTGTGCAGTGCGGGCACAGCCCCAGTGCATTAAACTTTAAAGTACTCTACACATCTGTACAAATGGCAACCACCCCAACCTATAACTAGCCTTTGCAGCAAGAAGCACATGGAAGGGCAACACACCTCAAAAACAAATTCCCATCTCAACTAGCCCGCAACAAAACCAAATTAACCCTATCTAACAGTTCACATTAAAAACAAGGGGTTTAGTCACACACATTTGCAAACATGTGTAAGCCTCCGTGGCCATGTCAAGGCACCACAGTTTACTGTGGTCCTAACTCTATAATTTTGAGAGTCTCCCAAATTGAAGCACATATTTAGCAGTGGGATAGATTAAGGGCAGGATTGCCTGGAGGGAGCCCACTTCTCCTTAAAGGTATAGGAATGGATGGGACACCCAGCAAGGGCACAATGGCAGCTAAAGGTATCCCTTGCATGCCCGCAGCAATTCACAAATTACAAACAAATGGCAACCACCCCAACCTATAAATAGCCTTTGCAGCATCAAGCACATGAAAGGGCAGCACGTTTCAAAAACAAACAAAATTTCCCAGCTCACTTACCAACTAGCCCACGACAAGTCCAAATTAAAGTGATTGTAATGTCTTGTTTTTTTTAAATTAAAAATAACAAACATGTTATACTTCCCTCCTCTGTGCAGTAGATTTGCATAGAGCATCCCAGATCCTCCTCTTCCTGGGTCCCTCTTCGGCTCTCCTGGCCCCTCCCTCCTGTTGGGTGCTCCCACAGCAAGCAGCTTGCTGTAGGTACACTCGATTAGAGTCACAGCTCCCTGTGTCCATTCAGACACAGAGCTGTGGCCCGGCCCCACCCACTTTCTATTTTCATTGGTTGACAGACTTTGACAGCAGCGGTAGCCAATGGCGCCGTGCTGCTGTCTCAGCCAATGAGGAGGGGAGTCCCGGATGGTCGAGTCATTCCTACAACATCGCTGGAGCTAGAGGGACCTCAGGTAAGTACTGGGGAGGCTGAGGGTGGCTGCTGCACACAGAAATTTTGACCACTTCAGCCCCGGAAGGATTTGCCCCTTTAGGACCAGAGCATTTTTTGCGATTCGGCACTACGTTGCTTTAACTGTCAATTGCGCAGTCATGCAGCGTTGTACCCCAACAAAATTTGCATCCTTTTTTGCCACAAATAGAGCTTTGTTTTGGTGGTATTTGATCCCCTCTGCGTCATTTCTGATCACCGCTGTAAACAAAAAAGAGCTGCAATTTTGCAAAAAAAAAACAATATTTCTTACTTTTTGCTAAAATACATATCCAAAAACAAAACATATTAAAAAAAAAATAATTTTTTTTTCATTAGTTTTGGCCGATTTATATTCTTCCTAATATTTTTTGTAAAAAAAACTGTAATTGCCGCATATTGACTGGTTTGCACAAAAGTTGCCGCGTTTACAAATGATGAGAATTAATTTATTGTTTTTTTTAATTTTTTACTTGTAATGACGGCGATCTGCGATTTTTAGCAGGACTGCGATATTGCGGCTCACATGTCAGACCATTTTGACACTTTTTTGGGACCATTGGCATTTATACAGCGATCAGTGCTATGAAAATGCACTGATTACTGTGTAAATGTCACTGGCGGGGAAGGGTTTAAACTCTAGGAGGCGATCAAGGAGTTAAATGTGTTCCCTAGGTGTGTTCTAACTTTGTGGGGGCTGGGCTGGCAGGGACATGACAGATCTCACTGTTCCCCATCACTGCAGGGGGCACTCTAAGGGGTTAACTGTTTTCCCTTTTTGTGTTACTAACTGTATGAGGGGCTGGGCTGAGTGGGGGAGGAGAGTGATCATGGCTCCCATATACAGGGAGCCTGCAAATCACAGTCCTTCCCCCTGTCAGAATGGAGATCTGTGTGTTTACTGATTGGTGTGCATCAGTTTTAGTAAATCTCCCCATTTGTGTCTTGAAATCTAAGTCCAGTGTTTACAGGAAAGCTGGTTCGAGTTGACTCAAATACTTTGCATATAAGGTGTGACACACATTCCTCTATGCATGCCCATATCCTATCAAGGTTCCACCAAACTTTATTGAATTAACATGTGTAGAATGTATTTTTACATTGGTCTTTTTTTAAATAATTTACTATTTCCGAAGGTGGATTTAGGATCAACACTACATTAAATCAAGTGGCCTTGATATACTTCTCTCAATGCTTATATGATTTTTGCTAGAGATAAAAAATGGCACTAAAATCATTCTCTTCTGTGAATGAGAAGGCAAATCTTTTTGTTTTTTTCACTTGCTCACAGCGGGTGCTTCCTCAGCAGGGTTAATATAAGAAGTATTTGATTCTCATATAAGGCTAGAAACACTATCTCTAGGTCTTATTGTATATGACTAATAGCCATCTTTCCTTCTTGACAAATTTTATCAATCTGTTTTGCACACTTCCTGTAACCTCTGTAATCCTACTAATCCTCAAATAATCTTTATTGCACCTTCCAAACATAGAGCAACAAACTCAAAAGAGAGAGGAAAAACAAAAACAAAAAAACATTTGCACTTAAAGCGTAACTCCATTTTTGATGAGAAAAAAACATTCCCCTCTAGGTGATCTATGTACATTGCAAGGATTATAACAAACGTTGTTGCAGATTCCTACCTTTTGTTATTCTAAAGAAACCCCTCTTTGTTCCTCTGTGCCTTTGTGCGGAGTGGGCCTAATGGCAGTGGTTTCATAATTATCAGTCAGCTGTGGCAGCTGAAGAAATTAACTAATGAGGAAAACTCCTGGGCCTGCATCCATTTAATACTTTAGTACAGTACTCGAGTTCTCAGTACCCCCCTCAAATCTTAGTAAAAGTGCTATTTACCATGTGGTAGCACTTGTTTATGTAGCATATTGACGCCCCTTGATGACTTTATGATGCACACGTTCCTGCGTCGTCACACACATCGATTACATTATGATGTCATGTTACGTCATTTCACCTTTTTGTGTGGAGCCGGTCCAGGTTCTGATGGGATCCCAGTAATAATGTTGAGATTCGCCCAGATACCAGATTAGCAACAAACTGAGGTACTCGGTTTACATACACTTCATGTAAAGATGGGCTTTTGCCCTATTACTTATTCCTGGAATTTCTGAGATAGGTTTTCTCTGTATATTATCAATTACCTTTTAATGATTAACAGCATCCACTGTTCTGTTTTGATTTTCTGCGTAAGCGGACATCATAAGACTCATTCAGTGATGCATAGAACAAAGTACAATGTACAGAAACACCCAAACCCCATGTTTTTTTTCTTCATTGAGGCTGGGTTCACATATGAACCGCATGCGGCTCACAGCAGGGGTCCAGTGTGTCCTAGTTCACCGTTTCAGGTCCAATTTCAGCCCAAATTCGGACCTGAAACAGACCAAAAGTCACACAGTGTTTTTGAATTCGGACCTGAAACAGACCAAAAGTCACACAGTGTTTTTGTGAAAAACGCACCAGACCTGCTGCGGAGATATGTGAACCGGCTCCATAGAGAGCTATTGCGAATTGGATGCGGGGAACCCACAACCAATTCGCAATGGTGTGAACCCAGCCTTAGAAGCCTGTCATCTGCATATAGGTTTGTTATGGTTTATAGTATTCCACACATAATGGTTCTTTGCATAATAGCCTACGGCTATATTCACATGGACAATTGCACACCCTGCGATTTCCAGCAACAAGAATCTACGGATTCATGCAGTTGGAATAGACAGATGTGTACGAATAGTTGTGGCTGCTCAGCCCATAAAATGCAATGACAAGCTGTTGGCAGCCACAGCTATTCATGACTATTCACATAGCCAGCGATTACCTGCAGTGATCGTGGCTGGATACATACAAAATGCAGCTATTCACATCACCTGCCCATCCAGCCTCAGAAATCCACAGATTCTTGTAGTAGGATGTGTAATCAATCACCTGTGTGAATGTAGCCTAACTGGTCAAAATGTTGTTTTAAAAACAATGAGGAAAGACTAAAAACTTTGTCATGTTTCAGTTGGAATGTTTTACCTAATGCCTTTCCTCCTAACAAAAGAGTCAGATGGAAAGGGAGTGATGGGAAAACATTTTGGCTGACCCACATATCGCAACAAAAATTAAAATTGCTAAACTCGCTAGGGATGAACTCCTGCCTGAGCTACCCTGCCAGGAAGCTGTAAAAAGTGGATAGCCAATCATAATTGGCAGGGACATGTCCCGCCTTGCAGCCACACACATACAAGGTTCTCTCTCGCCAATCTACATCACTGGAATGGACTTGGCGGGAGTGGTCTTTTCACCTAGAAATTTTTCAGAATCTACTAAAATCTTCAGATAATGTGCAGAGATTTTGACAAAGACGCTGTAGAGAGTCACCCTGGAGTAAGTGAAGAAGGGGTTAATTGAAGAGGGCAAGTACTTTCTCTTCAGACCTGGTTATTAGTCAGCTGGTCTGAAAGGGTCTGTGGAGCTGTGTGCTTGGAGAGAGAGAGACATCAGCATGTTGGGAGGAGAGCTCCATTGCTGGATGATAGCCTGCTGTGGTGAGCTTTACCTTTAGAAAGACTGTAGCTCTGGTTAGAGCTGTGAACTGTGCACATAAATTTGTTTGCTACAGAGACTGAACTTTTTCCAGTGTGTGCAAATGTGTTACAAGACAAGCCTGTCATTTTCTGTTTGGTTTACCTTTTTTTTTTGCTGAATAAGGCCTCATACACACGGGCGTCTGCAAAAAAAATAAGCAAACCACCGGGCCTGACGTCAGGGAAAAAATCACTGTTTTTCTCGGCGTTTTGCATTGACGTCAATGCACGTTTTTTCACGCTAGCTTTCAGCGATGTTTTCTGCATCTATTCAAAATCAATGGTTCCCTATGGGAGCCCATTGATTTGAATAGAAGCCGCAGCAGAAGTCGGATCACGATGATCCAACTTGTGTCGTGACTTGTGTGCTAGGGGTCTTAAAGGGGAAGAATTTTTGGGGGCCCCCCCCAAGAGCATACCAAGCTGTTCGATCTGGCATGGATTTTAAGAGGAGCACCCACACTGAAAAAAACGGCATAGGGTCCCCCCTCAATATC
>BLSH010289417.1:292225-309061 GCA_018402905.1 Glandirana rugosa
TTTGTTTTTTTCTCGCTTCTTTTTTTGATCATTTTTTTGCTTAAATAAGTAGTCAAATCCGGCTAGATATAAGAAGATGTATAAAAACCATTTTTTTTTTAGGGTTAATCACATATAACTAACCAAACGCGTTTTCAATAGTGTAGATGTTTTACCCACTATATGTCACGGAACGCTTTCATAAGCCAGGGGAAACTTGAAACGCTGGAAAACGGTGTAAAGTCCGAAGTTTGTGTTTCTATATTTGGACATTAAAAAACACTTCTTAGTTGTTGTTCACCCTGTGTTAATACTTCACCTTGCTTTAAATAACCTATAAAGTTTGAAATTGTTTATTTTTTGCACGCCCAATTTTTCAGTTTTTTATTTGTTAAAGTTTGAAATATCCAATAAATTTCGTTCCACTTCATAATTGTGTCCCACTTGTTGTTGATTCTTCACAAAAAATTACAGGTTTATATCTTTGTGTTTGAAGCCTGAAATGTGGCAAAAGGTCGCAAAGTTCAAAGGGGACCGAATACTTTCGCAAGGCACTGTATATCACCCATTTTGTAGATGTGATAACTTTTGCGCAAACCAATCAATATACACTAATTGGGATTTTTTTTTTACCAAAAATATGTAGAAGAATATAGATCGGCCTAAACTGATGAATAAATTCGTTTTTTTACTAGTTTTTTTCTTCGCTCTTTTTTTGTTTATATCGCAAAATATAAAAAAATCGCAGAGGTGAACAAATATCACCAAAAGAAACCTCTATTTGTGGGGAAAAAAAGGACATCAATTTCCTTTGGTTAAAACATTGCACGGCCGCGCAATTGTCAGTTAAAGGGACACAGTGCCATATCGCAAAAAATGGCCTGGTCAGGAAGTGGGTAAATCTTTCCAGAGCTGAAGTGGTTAAAATTAAAATGGTGAAGTACAAATTGCACCTATATATGCAAACATTTCTCCCAGCGGTTTTCTAATGTAATCAATCATCTCACATGCTGACTAGACCCTGGGATGGCACGGTGCACACAGAAAAATCTATTTGGATCAGATCAGTTGAATTTATATAAAATACTTTGCGGTTTGATTTTATAGGGTCAGAATACAGAAGAGTTACAGCTCCATTGGTCTTACCGCTGCCATTTGTGCCATACGGCAGGGAATACTTGGATTCGTTCTTCACCCAGAAATAATCGCTGAGTTGCAGGAACACAGGATGGTTTCTTGAGTAACTAAAGGAAACAGACGTCACATATAAATAGGCTGCGTGCTGATCAGTCCACATATCTACCTCTACTCTGCAACACGAATCACCCCCACAAATAAAAAGACACCCTCTCTAATTACATAAAAGAAGAATTCTGCTAAATTCCTACATTTTCCAGGGAAAATGTATTTCCCTCCCATAGTTTTGCATAATTATCACATAAAAGGATAGATATTATACAATACAACATGGAACTACTCACTTGCTGATCACAGCGGCTGCTTTGGCTGCTAAGTCACCAGGAGAGCACATCGTTCGGACATGTACGTAAGACCTGTGAGGGGAAACAGCATGTCAGGATTGACTGCAGGTAGAAGAATACCAATAGAGTACGCCTGGGTGCACATTATACATTATAAAGTGACACCTAAGTCGCAGCTTCAGAGACAGGTGGCTGCCCATCATCCTGCCTTACTCTGGAGCAACGGTTCTCAACCTTGGTCCAAGTACCCCCCAACAGGCCATGTTTTGGGAATTTCTCTTAAAATAACTGTCCAAAATACTTGTGCAAATAAAGGAAAACATGAAAACATGGCCTGTTGGGGGTACTTGAGGACTGAGGTTGAGAAAAACTGCTCTAGAGCACCCAGGGATCCCTGAAACACAGAGCACTCTGTTACACAATTACCAACCAAGCTTCATTGCTGCAGGTTTAGAGCCATTATACTGTGCTTTATAATTGGTCTGTGAGGCTGCCCATCACAATCACTGGGCAGTAATGGGTCAATGGCCAATATTTAGATTACACTGACCCAGGGACACTCCAGAAGAAGGTTGGGCTGCCAGCCTAGCGACATAAAGAGGCTTGTTCCTTTTTGGTCTGTTAAATATACCATTGAAAGTCTTTTGTAAGATCTGTTCAATAAGTGCAAAAAATAACTATTTACCTGGTCAGAAATGCAGAGCTGTTCTGTTTTATCTCAAAATAGTCCTCCTAGTTTAAATCTTGGACTACAGAATGATTAGCCTTTATGTTGCAAAGCTCTTACAGTAGGAGTGGTTTGAGAAGTTCAACAAAAACAACTATGCAGGACTGACACCACTCCCAAAAATTGTTGTGTCCCCGCTCACAACGGGACTTGGGAGTACATTTCTGGAAAATCAACGGGTATTCTTCCGCAGGGGCTTTAAAATGTATAAAACCCGGGAAAATGTGCTTACATTGTATTAGATGATGTACTGCATATTTTTTTTATTTATCTTGCCTTGACCTATGCTTTAAGGCAACAGCAGGAACCTACCTGAAAAAATAATTTTACCGGGTATGTAAAGCTGAACTCCAGAGACGTGTAGAAAAAATGTAGTTATTCCAATTATACATTACTAAAATGTAACTAAATATAATTTTACAAGAATCTAGTGTAACTACCTGAATCCGTGTGGATATCAGACCACAGAATCCTCTTCACTCAGACTGGGAGCTAGAATAACAATCAGTACAGTCTGCAGAGAGATCCAGGATCTGACTGTGCTGTTTGGCAGCCTGGATCACATGACTAGCTGAACACAAATCCTGAGGCAGGTAAAACCATTTTAACATATGAATTTTGCCTGTTGAACTGCAGGTCATATTTATATCATTATATTATTTAGTTTCCTTCCTTTTTTAAGCTGCAGCAATCTACATCAACCAATCAGGTTTCAAGATTTCAACTACCCAAACTGATTAGAGATCAGATCTGTTGGTGGATCTGGGTAAATGAAAATGCTTATTTGGGGGTGGGGTGGGGGGGGGGGAGAGTTGTGTTACGCATGCGATAGGCCATGTACAATTACTACACAAGTCATTTTGTATTTTAACAATAAATAAAATAACATTTTCCATTTTAACCACTACTTCCTGGGTGGACAACGTTACCGGCTTGTACAAACATTTGATTAAATAGATCTTGGTTTGATCAGATGCTTTGGAGTCCATAGGAGAGAGATTTTGGTACCGTAGTTTGGCGCTGTTCCACGGACGTATGCAGTTTTAAAAAGAGTGACATGTTGGGTATCTATTTACTTGATGTAGCACTTGTATTTTACCAAAAAAGTGGGTATTATATTGTGTTTGTGCGCAATAAAATTATATTTTTTTGCAAAAAAAACGCTGCACCTGCCATTTTATTTTCCACAATCCCTACTTTAGTTTTTTGCAAAAACATTTTTTTAGATTTGTTTTTACATATACAGTATGTGAGAAGTGTCAGAGTCGGCCTGGAAGTAAAGTGGTTAATCCGCAGTCATGATTTTTAACAACTTCTTAGATGGATGCTACGTTCTTTTATGGCCAGAGCATTTTTTTTTGCACATGTTAAAATGCACATTTTATGCCTAAGGTTAGTTAAAATCCCTCAAACATTGGCAGATCCATTTTTTTTAATGTCAGGTGTAATATTGGTTAATTTTAGTGCATACAAACAAGATAAATGAGGAGGCTGTGCCAAGTAACTAGATAACCAGCATGTAAAGCCCTAACCATGAAACGGCAACAAACCAGCACACACATTTACATCAGTGATGCTTTGAAAGCCTTTACAGGTCATTCGTTTAGAGTTAACCAAAAATTATTGCCCAATTGCTCTCACTCTGGCATGTGGAGTGATGTACAGTATCTCACAAAAGTGAGTATACCACTCACATTTTTGGAAATATTTTATTATATCTTATCTTATATAGAAATGACACTTTGCTACAATGTAAAGTAGTGAGTGTACAGCTTGTATAACAGTTTAAATTTGCTGTCCCTTCAAAATAACTCAACACACAGCTATTAATGTCTAAACTGCTGGCAACAAAAGTGAGTACACCCCTAAGTGAAAATGTCCTTGTGCTCCTCCACCTTCCATTTGAGGATGCCCCACAGATGCTCAATAGGGTTTAGGTCTGGAGACATGCTTGGCCAGTCCATCACCTTTACCCTCAGCCGCTTTAGCAAGGCAGTGGTATAATATTTACAAAAATGTGAGGGGTGTACTCACTTTTGTGAGATACTGTATAACATACAGAGCAATGTATGTCTCTGTATATAGGTGCCCCTGACCAATACAGGGGTTAGTGGGGAGCTTTACTTTTTTGTGCTTAGGTGTAACTTCCATTTTTGACTTTTTTTTTTCACTTAACGTTATTACTTTATTATTACTAATCACATTGGGCACCAAGAGCCCCCCCCATATGATAGAATTCAGATCATTTTTGAGGCTTCGGGGGTCTATTAGACCTCTGATGTCTTACTTGTCCTTCATAAATGCTAATGGACCATAGTACGCTTCATTCACTTCTTGAAACTGGAAGTGACTTTCTTACTAGCCAGGCAAATGAATGTGTGAACAGACGCTTGCTGCTTAACCTCCTTTTTTACCCTACAAAAGCTGCTATGCCAGTTCCAGGCTCACAGGTAATACAGTGGAGCCTGGGGGTCGCCTATGTGGATGCAATCCAGTGGCTGCACAGACCACTCCCATGTGAAAGCAGAGTTTGACTTGTGAAGTATGCACACATTCCCGGATGCTGTAGTAGCAGCGAGTAGTATGTGTAAAACTCCCACTGCTACTGATGTAAGCCTTATAATGGTGGTAGAGGAAGGGGTAACACCTGGATGGAAAAAAGAAACAAAAAAACTCCACCTTACTTCCGATTCCAAATACCTCTTCTTAAGGCCATTCTGTATAATGAATCAAAGTCCCAGTTTCCTCTATGAGCCAAATTAATATCCTGCCCTGGGGACCAGACATTTTCCCTTCTCATTATCTTCTTGGGCACTGATCCCCTTACTGCCCCGTGACTTCTCCTACCTCTGGAGCCTATGAGAGGACCTGGCCACTGGAAGTGTGCCTCCGCCGTAGGTGTGCACATCAAGCTGGCAGTGACGTGGACACACCCAATGAAGGAGCCCAGAAAGTATATAGAAGAGGGAAGGATCATCATGTGACTGTGGATCCAGTTAAGTAAAATGAGTATTTGGATAGTGTGGTTTTATTTGTTTCAGCAAATATTTAGGAGGGTTACAGGGAGGGGTGGGAAAACTGAACTGAAAGCACCAAATTAAATCCTCCTACTGCAGGCATTTGTGGAAGATATGATATTTGTTGTTTATACCTGTAGTAGGGCAAAGAAAAATTGTGTACATTTTGCTGTTTTTTTTTTAATCCTACCTAAAAACACACTGATGCTATAGTGATTCACGTTAACGTTTTGTTTTTTTAGTCTTACCTAAAACACACTGATCCTGACCTTTATCTTTTGTTTTTAACACAAATACTTGCTAGGAGGAAAAGATTAATGTAACAGTTTCTCCATTCCAGAGAGAGTACAGGGGTGGGTTTTGCAGAGTGATCGCGTTATTAAAAGGAAGCAACAGCTCGGTCTTCGAGCCGGGAGCTCACTATGGAGCGTGTTTCCAGCGTTAACCCAGGTGCATATATATGTATGACCCCCATAATTAATGGGTTAAAATAAACCCAGTGCCTCCCACTTGACCCTGATGTAGAAAATTTTAACCAAGTGCAACAGAATGGTCTATGTCAGTATTTTAAAATCATGGAAATATATATAGATCACCTGAAAACAAACAGCAATTTCACTTTATTGAAACATTTTTTTTTATCAGTTTAACATGTCTGACATTTCATGGTACGGCTAGTAGTAGTTAGTCACAATAAACTGGAATTGTTCTAGAATGATGAAGACATTTCACAGCTTATCCAAGGCACTTCTTTAATTCCATTTGGCATTTATAGACACATGGGTAAATCCATTACCTTAATCCAGGGGTAGGCAATCTTAAAGAGGCGGAGATGTACCTGAGCAACATGGGAGAAGTCAAAGATCACCAGGCACAATGTCCCCTCCTCACACCCGATTTAAACCTTGAATTGCCGTACTACCGTGTAGCAATCATGTGCATTGCACAGCAATCATGGGTTTAAATCAGGTGGTGAGGAGGCTGCACTTGTGAATGAGCCCTTTGTTGCATTCCACAAGAACACCCTTAGGGCTCATTCAAATGTAAAGTTGGGGGGGGGGGGGGTAGGTGGTAAAACCCTGCGGTTGAGCTAACCGCCCCCAATCCCTACCCCCTTTAGCTGCTGAGGTAGCAGACAAAGGTGTACACATGCCACAGCAGGAATGATACCCCTTGTGACTTCGGGCTACTGCCCGTCAACCACGACCCATTCAAATAAATTCAGCCACTCTGCAAGCGCCCCACAACTGTGTGCATCTGTGGGTTCCGAGGGGTTAAAGTAGCTAGTGAGGTGGCGATACAATGCCCCCTCAGAGTCTTCTTTAAACCCTTGGTTGCTATACTGCACAAGGTTGCAGGGAACTTGCAGAGAAACTGCAAATAAGCCCTTACTGTCTTGAGCCCCCCAAGGTGGTTGCTTTCACAATTATGCACCTGCGACTTTGCTGCGGGTCAGCTGAGCTTTGCCTCAGACTTCTATGATATCCTGGGAGTTTGTTGCGCTTTCTAAAAGGGTACCAAAACTCCAAGAGGTTATGGAAGTCTATGGCTACAGCGCAACTTAAAGCTGCCACTACACTGTGCTGCAGCCACAGTGCATCAATGTGAAAGCTGCCTAATGGTTATTAACTCTGTTATAAGTGCTATTTTGTCCATATAGCTGCTATTGTGCCCATATAGATGCACAACAGCAGCTATATGGGCAGAATAACTTCTTTATGCTGTTGTGCCCATATACAGTAGATGCTGTTGTGCCCATATAGATGCTGCTGTGCCCATATAGCTGCTGTTGTGCATCTATATGGACACAATAGCATCTATATGGGCACAACAGCATAAAGAAGTTACTCTGCCCATACAGATGCTATTGTGTCCATATAACTGGCCATTGCTGTCTCCTATGGTGCCTAGTGACACTAACCTGCACAGTGCTGCTTGGACCCCAGGGGCCGCGGCTACCAGACTCAGCACGGCGGAATATGCACTGCATTCCTGCAGGGACTTTAGCAGAGGCATCGGCTTATGCGGTCAGCTGATGCCTCCACGGAACTGCTGACTCTGCGGTGCTGTATCCTTCGCAGCTGGCTGTGAGCATTATGCCTGAAAATAGTTCAGCCCAGCAAGTTTGTCCGGGGCAGGACATGTGTCAACAGGTCGGCAAGCCCAGGCGATCTACCAGTCCCCTTGCCACGATTGACTGGTAGATCGCGGTCCATGGGTTGCCGACCTGGACCTTAATCCAGTCACTAAGGAAGGTGTTAATAAAAATGTTGACTGCCTAAGACAGTGGTTCTCAACTCCTGTCCTCAGGACCCACCAACAGGCCAGATTTTAAGCATTACCTTGGGGAGATGCAGACTAGAATACTGCAATCACTGAACAGCAAATGAGCTCACCTGTGATGTACTCTATTTCAGTTATCCTGCAAACCTGGCCTGTTAGTGGGTCCCGAGGACAGGAGTTGAGAACCACTGGTCTAAGAAAATAGGGCAGGAGGATTGAAAGTTTGTAAAACCACCCTGTTCTATTTCCATAGTCCATTTGTCATTGTTCCACGAACTCTGGGACAGATAACTGTTTAACCACTTGCTTCCCAGACAATTCTGACACTTCTCTTCTACATTTAAAACGCATCATTTTTTGATACAAAATTACTCAGAACAAAATGGTGATCATTGCAACTTTTCATCTCACACGGTATTTGCGCAGTAATTTTTCAAATGTGTTTTGTTTTTAAAAAAAGCATTTTCATATATTAAAAAATAGTAAGTTAGCCCAATTTTTTTTGCATAATGTGAATTTTTTGCGGTTTTTACAGGTTACATGTTTAGAGTTACAGAGGAGGTCTAGTGCTAGAATTATTGCTCTTGCTCTAACGTTCGCGGTGATACCTCACATGTGTGATTAGAACATAGTTTACATATGCGGGCGCGACTTACATATGCGTTCGCTTCTGTGTGCGAGCTCGCGGTGACGGGGGGGGGGGGTGCTTTAAATTAATTTTTTTTATTATTATTTTAGCTTTTTTTTTTTTTTTTCACACTCTTTAAAAAAAAAAAAAAAGTGATCACTTTTATTCCCCTGTACTAGGAATAGCGCGTGACAAGTACTCTTTGGAGAGACTGGAAAGACCGAGATCAGGAAAAAAACTAATCTGGTCACCAGTCAGCTCTATGATCAACTTCTGCTGGCAACGGATTGGTTCTCCAGGCCGCTGATGGAACGGGCGAGCCCAGAGAAGCACCAGATGGTGGCAGCTGAACTGGCGCTATGATCGTTCTTACGGTAAAGGGAATTACCGGTGCAAAAAAAACCATCTGAATGGTGCCTGTAGCTTCTGGCACCATTCAGATATCTCCACTCAAAGTCTGAGACGTCATATGACGTGACACGGATGGGAAGTGGTTGTAAAGGCACAAGGTTTTTTAACTTCATGTATTAAGCTAAAAAAACCTTCTGTGTGCAGCAACCACTCCTCACCCCCCCCAAATACTTACCTGAGCCCCCTCTCGATCCAGCGATGTCCATGAGAGCCTTGGCTCTCCATTGTCTCGCACTCCTGATTGGCTTTTGTCAATAACAGCCAGTGAGCCAATCAGGAGACTGAACGAATACATAGAGCCATGGCTTGGGAGCGCGCCTCCTTGGGTGCCCCCACATCAAGCTGCTTGCTGTAGGGGCACCCGGCAGGAGGGAGGGGCCAGGAGCACTGGCAAGGGACCCGAGAAGAAGAGGATCCAGGCTGCTCTGTGCAAAACCATTGCACAGAGCAGGTACATATATCATGTTTTTTAAAAGTAACAAAGAAAAAAAAATAAAAGACTTTAATACTGGTTTACGTTACATGGTTGCAGGTGTGAATTAGCCCTGTGGGGATTGGATTATAGAAATTTAAAAAAAATAATTTTTACCAACAATTACAATAGTTTTATTTCTGCACAACCAAAATCTTCGACACTCTGCATGGTGATTGGTTGAAGCTGACTGGCCTGGTTATAAATGTGTAAAAAAGTTCCAGGAGGTAAAGCCATTCTTCTATGGCTGGCTGTACTACCCCCATGGCACTTTGGGCATGGGGAAATGCTTGGACTTCTATGCTAGACATCTGCTAGATTATTTGAGCATAACAGTTTTTCTATCTTATTACATACCAGTGTGGCTATAATGGAGGAAATGTGTACATACCTCGGTATGTATGCTTCCACATGAAGATACCACAACATTCCACAGCAGAATGCAACACTAATGAATACGACCCCCGCCTTCCATCCTGCAGGCAGCACACAAATTACATTACATTACATCAGAGATGACAGTAATACAGCTTAATACCATTTTTATCTATTTTCATGCTACTCTATAAAGACATTTCATTCTACTCTATACACATAAAAAATGTAGTAAAAAAAAACAAAAAAAACCCTGCGCTATTATTTATAAACAAAAAAAAAAAAAAGTAAAAAAGAGCAGCTATCGCTACACAGTGCAAGCACCAGACTAACATCAATAAATGTATATACCTACTAACAGGGAAGCGCTCTTTAATATAAATTACCAAATGTAGACTCAAATGTGCATGCAAACAACAAAGCTCATAAATATAATCATCCTAAATCATGTGCAAAAAGAGGTAAGAGGTGTGAAAAGAATCCCATATATAATCTAATTAGCTTTTAAGTAAAAAAAAAAAAAAAAAGTGAGAACAGTCCCATATATCATCCATATATCCCCCTCCCCTGCCAAAGAGTATCACCCACATGACCAATCAGGTGTCTCCTCACCTGATCTGGTGGACCTCTAAAGGACTAGGACAGGCATTAACCTTTAGGCCCCTTTCACACTTCTGCGACCCAATTTTACCACATTTTTTTTGCAGTGATTTGTGATCAGAACGACTTAGTTGCAACTTTGGCTCAATGAAAACATTACAAAGTCATGCAGAAGTAGCACAGAAATCACATCTATATTATTCAGGTGTGATTTGCATGAGACTTTGAGGGTTTAACATTGAAGTCTATGGACCTCAAGTTGCATCAAAGTTGGACCAAAGTAATGCAGTGACTACTTTGAAGTCGGCACGACTTGAAAGTCGTAGATATGAACGGTACTCATTGGAAATAATGGGGGACGACTTGTCAACGTGACTTTGCAGTCCCAAATTCGCACAAGTGCGAAAGGGGTCTTACTTATAATATTCAAAATGAATAAAAAAAAATATTTGGCTTTAGATACAACAGATTTATTTATTTTGGTGGATTGGCCCTTTAAGTTCCCTACTGCTGTTTTATTAACATACTTTTATTTGAGACACATCAGAAGGTGAATGTGTGCCCTCTGAAGATAAAGAAGTGTTTAGAGACAAAGTGGTGATTTGTTTGTTGTTCCTTTGTTGGTTGGCACGGTTGCTGCACACTACAAGACAATTACAGACGAAGCTTGGCATAAGCAATTATACACCCAGCTATATTTCTGTCATTACCAAAGTTCATACCAAGTCATAATGCTGTGTTTACAATGTAACAAGAGCATCCACCAGAGACAACGGACCGCTAAACAGCGGCCTGATCCCAACACTGCGGAGATGTTTTCGCCCAATTAGAAACTGGATTGTGAACTTCATACAAAGCAATTCCATGACACAGCGGAGCAATAGAGATCTACATTACACAATACACAAATATTGCTTTTCTTACAGTTCTGCTGAAATGGGCTACTTGATATTATTTCACATGAGAATTATAAAACATTATAGCGAACAATGTAATACAACTACTATGAGGTTCCACAGCATGAAAGCCCCTGAACAAACAGCAGTTCACTAATCAGACAGCAGTGGTCAGGCCACAGCTCCTTCACACCACAGGCGTTCTCACACACTTGGCTGCATTTTCAAGCAGCGGCAGAGAATGTAAGAAACGTGCAATAACACATACATTCTGATGTGGACAAGCCCCTAATGTGATATCACAATAATAAATTAATTCTGGGTGCAGCCATGTAGCATAATTCTTTGCAGCACAGAGCTCCGTCCCTTTGCATCTTCCATACAGTTTAGGCTGTGCTCAGGAAATGTGTTAGAGGAGTAGATAAAAAGAAGCTGAAACCTCTGACTCTCCACTGTGGAATATTTATCAACAGCAGAATGAAGCTGAGAAGACTTCTGATGGACGACATCTAATGCTTACATTTCTTATCCGATGTTAACATTTTTATTGTAATACTTTTCCCTAAGAAAAATTGCTGTGGTGTAATACCTGGCAGGCTAATGTGTTTATATTTTCTGCTTACTTTCAGTAGAACTGTTCAGGGTCCATCACCACTGCGACGATGAGTCACCTTAAAGTAATTGCAAAGTCTCTTTTTTTTCCTTTTATAATCAACATCTTATACTTACCTCCTCTGTGCAGTTGGATTTGCACAGAGCAGCCCGGATCCTCCTCTTCTCTGGTCCCCCTTCTACTCTGCTGGCCCCTCCCTCCCATAGCATGCTGCTGGCTGAGGGGGCACCCGAGCCGAGTCAGAGCTCCGTGTGACCATTTAGACTTGCGTCCCCCCTCTCCCCTGATTGGCTGACTGACTTTAATTGACAGCCAATGGCGCTGCTGTGTCTTAGCCAATCAGGAGTGTCCTGGATGGCTAAGACACTCGTGGACATTGCTGTAGAGAGAAAGGGCTGCTACACACAGAAGGTCTATCATCTTAATGCATAAAGATAAAAAAAAAAACCTTCTGCCTTTACAACTCCAACTCCTTTAACTGATGTGTCATGAAGACTTCAAATAAAAAGTCAGAAAATAAGAATGGTTTTGTGATGTAAGGTTATGTGATAGATTGAGTTCTAGCAATACTGTGCCCTATGACCCAAATCAAATGCCTGCTAGCAGATTTTCTGTGGGAACTTGTATACAGTATGATGGCATTAAGTGGATCTACCCTTAACATATTTGTATAGTGCATGCATGCCAAGTAAAAGGTAACGCTGGTATATATCATAATCTTTTGCCGGTGGAGTGTAGTAATCTGTGGGTCCCAAAAGTAGGTGCTAACCAGGTGCATCTCAAAATTAGAATATCATCAAAAAGTCAATTTATTTTAGTAATTCAATTCAAAAAGTGAAACTCATATTTTATATAGATGCAGTACACACAGAGTGATCTATTTCAAGCATTTATTTCTTTTAATTTTGAGGATTATGGCTTACAGCAAGTGACACCCCAAGATTCAGTACCTCAGAAAACTCCTTTTGCATGAATTACAGCATCAATGCGGCGTGGCATGGAGGGATCAGCCTGTGACACTGCTGGGGTGTTATCGAAGCCCAGGTTGCTTTGATAGCGGCCTTCAGCTCCTCTGCATTGTTAAGTCTGGTATCTCTCATCTTCCACTTCACAATACCCCACAGATTCTCTATAGGGTTTAGGTCAGGTGAGTTTGCTGGCCAATCAGGCACAGAGATACCATGATCATTAAACCAGGTATTGGTGCTTTTGGCAGTGTGGGCAGTGCCAAGTCCTGCTAGAAAATGAAATCAGAGTCTCCATAAAGCTGGTCAGCAGAGGGAAGCATGAAGTGCTCTAGAATTTCCTGCTAGAGGGATGCGCTGACTTTTGATCTGATAAAACACAGTGAACCAACATCAGCAGATGACCTGGCTCCCCAAATCATCACTGACTGTGGAAAATATTACATTTCATTCGGTCCCAGAGTCCGGAGAGTGGAGAGGCACAGAATCCAAGTTGCATGAGGTCCAGTGTGAAGTTTCCACAGTCAGTGATGATTTGGGGAGCCGTGTCATCTGCTGGTGCTGGTCCACTGTGTTTTATCAAGACCAAAGTCAGTGCAGCTCTCTACCGGGCAAATCTAGAGCTCAGCAACACCACTGCGTCTTACACTGACAGCACTCTACACTAGGCAGAGTGGCGACTGAGGGAAATGCTTTCTGTCAACAGCAAACTGATGACCTCATTCCCCAAGATTGTTCCTCTCAGGCAGATCTTGTGCAACCAAGACACAATTCTTGAATGGTACTCAAGAGCCGGACCTTCAGAGCGCATGCGCCGGTGACATCAGCGGCTGCGTCTAGGGTGAATAGCTCCTAAACAGTGCAGGTTTAGGAGATATTCATTTTACCTACAGGCAAGCCTTATTCAAGGCTTACCTGTAGGTAAAAACAACAAAGTGAGCTTTACTACCCCTTTAAATAACAGTTACAGTTTTCATTATAACGTTGCTGTTACATGCTAGAAATTTTCTTTTGCAGACTTGTACAGTCAGTGGAATCCACCTCCCGCATACATAGCTGTGCATAGTGTTCCGTTTTGCTGACATGGGAAGCCACAACATGTCACAAAGTGTAAAAAAGTCTTCAATCAGCATTGATTTGCATACATACATGACATTTAGATTTCTGCAAGTAAAAAGACAGATAGATAAAAGGCTGAAAAATAGTTATTGCGGCCTGCTATAATGCAAGCCACCACTAGAGGGATACTCACCCAAATCTAGCTGGCTGGACATACACAGGCAGGTGCACACCATGCATACAATCTGGTATACACTAAAGCAGCACATCATTTTTTTTTTTTATGGTCAACCGCTGAAATATTGTATTCTGACAGCCGGCAGCACTGATTGATTGGGGAAAAACCTGACAGCCTGCCCATAAATGGATAAAAATGCAGCCGGATTTCATTATATGTATGGCCACCTCTGCATTTTTTGTGCTTTTTGCATATTTGCAATGCAGAAGGTCTTCCATAGGAAACCATGTGAAATGGGCGGCCGTGCAAATCTGCAAAATGAATAGGTGTGAATCCAACCTTAGTGCTGTGTATCAGCTAGTTGATTCACAAATGCTTCTAAGATTCTCCAAGATATCCAGATTCTCCAATTCTCTTTCAATATGCTTATTGAAAGGTTTTTCCAAAAGGGATACAAGTTGTAGGCAAAATATGACATCAAAAAGGTAAGGCCCACAACACAGGTAGAACATATCAGAACATTAATAACAAATATAAAGAGATCCAACTAGTATATCACCGCTCATCTACAACACAAAGGGCTGCCGTATAAGGTCAAACGTAATAACGTATTCTTATAAAAGCATACAACAATGCTACTCAGAAAACCCAGACAAGGGGAACTATTAGAACCTTTGCTTCCCCACTTCCCAGAATGCTTTCACAATCACCTTTCCCACTGCCCTACACAAAATTCACAGGGTAAAGCCACCATCTGCAGTGTTTGAGCTGACTGGTTTGCTTGGCAACCATACACACACAGATTGTTGTTGCTTGCTATGATGTCTGTCATTACCTATGGCAGATACAATTGCTTCCACACACTGACACTAATCTGCATACAAATTAGATTGGTTGTCACGTTCTCTGTTCGGACATGCCATCTCACTTCGGGGGGGAATTCATCCATCCACCTAGTTTGTGTCATAGAAACATAGAAAAGTGACGGCAGAAAAAGACTGAGTAGTCCATCGAGTCTGCCCCTTTTTATTTATTTTTAATTTTTTTTTTCCTGTCGATGGAGGAATTGGTGTATGGCCAGCCTGACATCACATTTGTCCACAACACTGAACCTTTTAGATTGATGAACAAATCGTCCTACTTTTCTGTATCTAACATTACAGTATCTTTCTAAACCAGGAGACAGGCCATCGTACAAAAGGGGTCACCCTACTTCTACTAGGTAGTTATACAGGGGTTGGGGCATCGTATATATACAGTGGGGCAAAAAAGTATTTAGTCAGCCACCAATTGTGCAAGTTCTCCCACTTAAAAAGATGAGAGGCCTGTAATTTTCATCATAGGTGCACTTCAACTATGAGAGACAGAATGGGAAAAAAAAATCCAGAAAATCACATTGTCTGATTTTTAAAGAATGTATTTGCAATGTATTTTTTTATTCATTCTGTCTCTCATAGTTGAAGTATCCCTATGATGAAAATTACAGGCCTCTCTCATATTTTTAAGTGGGAGAACTTGCACAATTGGTGGCTGACTAAATACTTTTTTGCCCCACTGTATGTGCATGACTTCCAAAGCTTTTGACAGGCAAGATTGTTTCTATATTTATGGGGAATTAGGTACTTAGCGGTTTGCCTTGAGTAGTTTATCTCGCCTGTTGAAGGAGGTAACCCATCAGCGTTCATCTTCCTACCTCAGCTGCTGTAATGTACAGGTGGTCCCCGCGTTACAAACAAGATAGGGTCTGTAAGTTTGTTCTTAAGTTGAATTTGAAGTCGGAACAGGTACATTTTTTAACTGTAGCTCCAGCCAAAAAAATAATTTTTAAATTTGTATAGCATAGGGAAGGGGTAACGCCCCTGTAAGGTTTGTTTTGCCATCTGTTTCTGTTTAGAAGATTTTACCTCACTTTCTGTCGCTGAAAATTGGATTTTTAAAATTTTGAGTTGTTGTGGAAACAAGAATTGGTGATAAAGGCTGAGTGTAGTTTCTCATAACTCTTACAGGAGTGAATGTCACTTCCTATGGGTAGATTTCCTCTCACTTCCTTTTGTCTCCCTCCGTTTGCAAGTCGGATGTTTGTAACTAGGGGACCGCATGTACAATGAAAACTCACCTGACCTCTGCTTAGTAGCACGCCTGTTTGCAGTGGAAATCTGTTTCATCGGCAGTGCTAAATGTGTTTCAGAACTTAGTAAATCTGCCTCAGTTTTCTGCCCAGGATTCCAGGCACAAGGTTCTCAAATACACATTTCGATTCAGCACTGTGCATATCTTACGCTCTTCTCTCCCCTCACTTCCGGGTCTCACTGGCTTTGCTGAGGCAGCAGAAGTCAAAGGCTCCAGCTACCGCCATTCAAAGCCAGTGACAAAAGTGGGGCCAAGTCCATTTGTGTGTGTCTACAGACGCAGACAGCGAGGCTCAAGAGCTAGCCTGCACAAGTGCCGCCATAAAAAGTGGCTATGTGAGTACTCGCCAGAGAGGAGGGACCAGAAGCGCCGTTGGGGGACCTGAGAAGAGGAACAGGGCTACTTTGTGCAATTCCATTGCACAGACCAGGTAATTATAAACTGTCATTTTTTAAAAAAAATGAATTGCATTCACAGTCACTTAGAGCAGCCAACAAATTTCTCCCTGCCTCCGATCATAACATTTTAGCTAAAGCGATGTAGCAGTGACTACACGCCATGTGCTAAGGCGCATGCAGCGTGTGTGGCATCATTACCTAAAGACAAATATTTTCAATCCTCCTGAACTACAAGTCACCCTGATCAATATGTTTACACTGGCGACTCCATCCCTCTACAATGAAAGATTCAAAGCCGACCTCTTCTTCCAGTCTTTCACAGTTGTACAGGCTCCACTCCTATTGAAATTGCTTACTCTGATTACACTGCGAGCTTCTCACAGTGTGCATTAGAAGACACAGCAAGTCTGATAAAGCCCACCTGATTCGCTAGCTGAAGAAAATCCAGCATCATCTAGCTCTATCCTTCTCAGCCCAACTGTCTCTGGCTCCTTTAATGCATTATATTCTATTTTTCCCCAATCATGGAGGCTCAGCATCACATGTGGGTCTGCATGCAAATACAGTCTGCCCATGAACCACCCCCCCCCCCCCCCAGACTGATTCCCACCCATCAAGGCATTT
>BLSH010289417.1:369257-387601 GCA_018402905.1 Glandirana rugosa
TATGTCAAAAAAAAAAAAAAATTAATTTATTATTTAATGTTAAAAAAAAATTTCGTGTGCGTTTAAACTTACACGTATATCCGGGACGTACGTATACATTTACCGTTAGTGTTGTGTACACACTCCATAGTCGCACTTGCAATCGTACTCCCTTTAGTAAAATCACGATCTGGGAGAGACATCGAGATTTGACCATTGGACATTTTCGAAAATTTCACAGTAGATATTCCGGAGTATGTGTGCCCGCAAAACGTGCGGCCGCAAAAAACGTCGAGAGGTACAATAAGTTACCGGAACTGATACCTCACACATGTGTTGTGATTGCCATTTACATATGCATGCAGGGCCTATATGCACATTCAAATTTGCGTGTGCTTTAAAAAAAAATTGTAATTTATTATTTAATTAAAAAAAAAAAAAAACTGTATCTTTATTTTTTTAATCTCTTTTATTGCCATCATAAGGGATAAACAACATCGCTTGTGATAGCAAGGTCCTCTTTATGGTGAGATCTGGGGTCTATTACAGTGATTCTCAACTTCAGTCCTTCAACTACCCCCAATGGGCCATGTTTTTGGAACTTCACTTAAGATAAAATAGCTATGATCAATACCATGTCATTGATATTGATTTAAATCAGCTGTGCAAAGTAAAGGCAAACCTGAAAACATGGCCCGTTGGGGGTACTTGAGGACTCAGGTTGAGAACCCCTGGTCTACTAAACCCCATACCTCTTCCCTGGTGTCCAAAGCATCTGATCAAACCAAGATCAGTTTAATTAGATGCTTGTTCAAGTAATGGCACAGACCAAAATCAGAAGTCATAAAGTCCTCGTCACTTACGGTTTCTGATGTCATACAGTGGGAGGAACAATATCAGTTTTCTTTGGTTGTGTCCCAGTAACCGGATGACGCAGGTTGCATCGTTACCAGGCTCCCCGATCACACAGGAGAGCCAGATAAAGATGGCGGCGGGAGGGGGTTGTACCCCTTTTTCCCAGCCTGTAAAAGTGCTCCAATCCTTTTTAGCCGCTAGGATTACTTCTACACTGAAGGAATTTGCCTGCCCCAAAAAAATTATCTCAATCATTGCTGCAGTTTTGATCGAGAGATCACCCTTCCAACCCAATAAAGTACTGGTATGTCTCTGGACGGGAAGCGGTTAAAGGCACAGGGACACATTAGACTCCCAGCAAGAGCACATATAGCAGCTGAAGACATCTAAATTCAGCAAACAAGTTAAAGAATATGTCAATACTATCAATAATTCTGCTTCTTGCTGCACTGAACTTTCCTTTGAAACACCGCAATACACAAAAACTGGTCTGACCTCGTCCATGGTGAAAACCAGCTACTGATTCTACAGGTTCAGCTTGAAAACACCAAGACACAGGAAAGACTTGTTCCTTCCAACCCTTTATCACAAAGGTGTTGGGTTCCCCTCATAAAGATAAAAGTGGTTACATGCTAATGTCACACAACTATGATAATTACTACCCCATCCGATATAATACACAAGTATAATGCATATGTTCTACTTTCACATTGTCACGGGGAGATTCTTATGGTATACATCACAAACTCACATTACAGTTATGTGCTGGAGGTCTTGTAGGTGACAAAAGAAGAGTTTTGATTGAATATTTGTGGGCTTCAGGCTGGGTTAACACCAGTGCGAATTGTATGTGGCTTTCCTCGCATCCAATTCGCATGACAGGAAATTGTGACCGATTCTCAATGAAGCCGGTTCACATATCTCTGTGGCGGCTGCTGAGTCTTTGGCTTCATTTCAGGGCCGAATTCAGGCAAAAATTTGTCCCTGAAATGGAGAACACCCTACTGCAAGCCGCATACGGCAGCAGTGTGAACCCAGCCTCAGAGGCTTTTCACACACAGTCAATTTGCTGATTTAAAAACAGCCTTTCTCCTCTGAGAATTGCCATGTTTGGATACCATTAGTCTGCATTATATAACATATAGACTGTGCCCAGTTTTTTTTAAGGCTGTGTTCACACCTATGCGAATTGGATGCAGGTTTCTCCACATCCAATTCGCATAGCAGGAGAGTCTGACCAGCTCTCTATGGAGCCAGTTCACACATGTCTGCTGCGGCTATGGTGCAAGTTTGCACAGGAGTCCTGTGCGTCTTTTGGTCCATTTCAGGTCTGAATTTAGCCCAAAATTCGTGCTGAAATTGGACCTGAAACGTTGAATGGAGACGCACCGGACCTAGGGTTGCCACATCATCCCTTTAATCCAGGACACCTATCAATTACACAGGTTCTGGGGCTGATCAAGGTGGTAATTAAACTCACTTGGAGCCTCATCTGCATTAAATTAGCCTCAGAACTGTGTAATTCATATGTGTCCTGGATTAAAGGGATGATGTGGCAACCCTAACCGGACCCCTGTTGGGAGCCGCATACAGCAATAGTGTGAACCCAGCCTAAAGGAGGATAAAGAAGCTGAGCTTGGGAACACAACCTCTCAATGTGATACTAGGATGATACATGTAAATGTACCTTACCGTGAAATGAAGCGTAAAATCACCTGCTCACAGCTGTGCCAGTGTTTACTGTCTGATGCTAATATCGGAGACTAATGGAAGCAGACAATAAAAGCGAAATATATTTACAGACATGAGAGGTATCTGAGGACAGTTTCCTGTATTTACAGCCATGAGAGGTATCTGGAGGATAATTCCTGCGGGACGCCTATCTGACTCACGTATCTGGATAAAGAGGATCTACTGATTACCCAGATCATACTTACCTCCCAACATTCTGAGATGAAACAGAAGGATACATGATAAAATGTTAAATCTGACCTCCAGCCTTCCCTTCAGTCTTGCACAGTTGCGATTATACCGAGTTTTGCGGGGGGGGGGGGGGGGGGGAGGAGAATTTGTTGCTAGGCAGATTTCAAACCGCAAATTGCGGCAAACAAACACCACTTGCATTTCTGGTGCAGCTCCATTGAAGCCTATGGCAAGCAAAACGCAAACTGAAGTGAGAAAAAAAGTCCCCAAACCTTTCCAAAAAACGCAACTCTGCAAAACGCACAGATGTGAACTACATCCATAGGAACCCATGTTAAATGGACTGCGTTTCTGCAAACTGCAAAACGTGGTAAAAAAAGCATAGGTGTGAACCTAGACTTAGAAGCTGCAGAGAGTCCAACTCAGTTACTCTATGGCAGTGGTTCTCAGCTCCGGTCCTCAGGACCCATCAACAGGCCAGATTTTAAGTTTTACCTTGGGGAGATGCAGACTAGAATACTGCAATCACTGAGCAGCAAATTATATCACCTGTGATGTATTTCAGTTATCCTGCAAACTTGGCCTGTTACTGGGTCCAGTGGACAGGAGTTGAGAACCACTGCTCTATGGGGTATCTCCGGTATCATCTAGCTCTTTCCTCCCCAGCCTGACTGTCCCTGCCCTGTCTCTTTCATTCACTGGATTTCAGTTCTTTCAATCTTGTTGGCTTAGCACCCCACGTGGATGTTGCCTGTCTGCTCTTTTCATCATCTGCCTGCACTGCATAGGGAAGCACAGAGACTCAGTGATAACAGCACGGGGTCTAAATAAGATGTGTAATGAAAACAAAAGGTTCATTTAAAAATGTGTTTGCACGTTGATGATGGGGGAGAGCAAAATATAAGTGGTTTAAATCAGCTATACACAGCAATGCTCTGTAATAAAAATGTGCCTCCCTAGATCTCTTACAATCAAGGAAGATATACAGGGTCATTTACACTATGACTAAAGCCAGAGTATAGACAAAACTAAAAAAAAAATAATCAGCACAAGGGACATAATTTAAAGTGATTAAGTGTGTTTTTTTTTTTTTTTCTATTAAAATAACAAACATGATATACTTACCTGTCCTGTGCAGTGGTTTTGCACAGAGCAGCCCTGATCCTCCTCCAAGGTAACATATGAAGACAAAAATATTTCCAATAGTGCAGTACCTGAGTATTAGTCTGAATAAACCACACCACCCCAGCTTCATACAATACACTCACATTTATGATATAAAAGCATAGCATGTATTAAAATCCAGCAGATCTCATGTATTGCACAAGTATTGCCACTGCCAGGCTCCACCTCTACACGTTATGCCACCATCCTCATGACTTCATATGGAGGATAATGAGCATTTATTACTTCCGGTTTCCCTGGATGTGAACAGCGCCATTTTTAAATAGGGAAAGCATTTGATCATACCGATCTTGGTGATCAAATGCTTTTAAGGGCAGAGAAGACTTCTGGGGTCTAAAAGACCATGGCATTGGTCCCGTGTGCAGGCAAATAGCAATTGCCCCACACATGTGTTATATGTGGCCGGCTTCTGTCGGACGAGCATGATGGAAAAACGAGCAGCCGACCAACTCCTAATCAGCACTCTCAGAGTGTTCTGTCGGGGGGGCCGCCCCCCTGTCAGAACACAACAGCTCAGCAGGGGAGATCGCTGCACTAACTTTGCATAGTTAGTGCAGCGACTCCGATCGGAGCTGACAGGCTCTTTCTTCGTTCAATCCGATGAGTTGAACGGAAAAAAAAATCACAGTGTGTGCCCAGCTTTAAAGTGGTTACACATAAATTTTCTTTCATCCTGGCAATTTACTGGAGCAGTGGGAGATCAAAAAGAATGTCAGTATATGTACTGCTGGGAAGGGCTAAGTTAAAGTGAACCCGATGCATGGGCAACGCACAGATTCACTTTAAGCATCTTACTAGAAACATTCTAGTCATGTCAGAACAGGATATTCTTAATAATGAAGGGATTAAACAGACAATTACTTGACTCATTTTTATAATATTGTTTGATAACAAGCATCTAAGTAACTGACAGGATGGAAAAATAAAGATACGAACATTATAAATACTTGCCTGAGATAAACTTTATGTATATTTATAAAGAATTATACAGCAAACCTAATGGAAGGATGTGAAGGAGAAACACACAGATTGAGCCAAGACTTTTGTACACACAATAGAAACGCTATATCAGGACAATATTACACGAAAGAAAATTCAATTTAGAAAAGACCAGTTTTTTTTCACAGCCATTTCCTTATGTGTAGCTAACACGTGGATATTTGCATTGATCATAAGATATAAGAGCAAGAGTGTTTTTTTCCTTCTCTTTTGGATTTCATCCTTTCACAGCATACAAAACAGACAAGAATCTATTCCACAACAAATCATTCTAAATTGTTTGAAGGCAAGATAACAATTAGAGATGCAGGCACATACATTCTATGCATATAATATAATAATATACGAATATTGTCATTACTACTACTAATAATAATATTGATGATCTATGATGTATACAGTACTGTGCAAATGTTTTAGGCACGGGTGAAGAAATGCTGTAAAGTAAGAATGCTTTCAAAAATATATATTTCAATTGTTTATTTTTATCAATTTACAAGAAAAGTCTAAATCAAATCAATATTTGGTGTGACTACCATTTTGCTTCAAACCAGCATCAATTCTTACACTTCCACAAAGTCAGGGATTTCGTAGCATTAGCATAAGGTGTATGATTAACCAATTATACCAAGCAGCTGCTAATGACCATCAATTTCATATGTCGGTTGAAACACAGTCATTAACCAAAATAGAAACAGCTGTGTAGAAGGCTTAAAACTGGGTGAGGAACAGCCAAACTCTGCTACTAAAGTGAAGATGTGGAAAACTGTTTAAAGTCACAGGTCATACACCATGGCAAGACTGAGCACAGCAACAAGACACAAGGTAGTTCTACTGCCACATCAAGGTCTCTCTCAGGCAAAAATTTCAAAGCAGTCTGGGGTTTCAAGATGCGCTGTTCAAGCACTTTTGAAGAAGCACAAAGAAACGGGCAACATTGAGGACCGTAGATGCAGTGGTCAGCCAAAGAAACCATGTAGCAAATGAAAGACGCATCATGCTTACTTCCCTTCGGAAGATGTCCAGCAGTGCCATCAGCACTGAACTGGCAGAAAATAGTGGGACCCAGGTACACCCACCTACTGTCCGGAGAAGTAAGTGGTCTTCGTGGAAGAATTTCGGCCAAAAAGCCATACCTCCGACATAGAAACAAAGCTATGCGATTTAATTATGCACAAAAACATAGGAACTAGGGTGCAAAAAAATTACAGCAGGTCGTGGATGAGTCCAAATGTGAAATATTCAGCTGTGTGTCTGCAGACAACAGTGAAGCATGGTGAAGGTTACTTGCAAAGTTGGGGCTGCATTTCTACAAATTGGAGTTGGGGATTTGGTCAGGATCAATGGTGTCCTCAATGCTAAAAATACAGGCAGATATTTATCCATCATGCCATACCATCAGGGAGATGTGTGATTGGCCCCAAATTTATTCTGCAGCAGGACAACGAAGCATAGAAGTAATTAAGAACCATCTTCAGCATAAAGAAGAACAAGGAATCCTGGAAGTGATGGTTTGGCCCCCACAGAGCCTTGATCTCAACATCAAGTCTGTCTGGGATTACATGAAGAGACATAAGGATTTGAGGCAGCCTACATCCACAGAAGATCTGTGCTTAGTTCTCCAAGATGTTTGGAACAACTTACCTTCCGAGTTCCTTCAAAAACTGTGTGCAAGTGTACCTGGAAGAATTGATGCTGTTTTAACCACTTCCACACTGCCTACCATATATTTACGGCGGCAGTGTGGATGTGTCCCGTGAATCGCCATAAATAAACAGCAATTTACGGAGTGGCAGCTAGGGGGCATGCGCACGCCGCCGTACTCCGGAGGAGTGTGCCCGTGGCTCAGGCGGACCCGATGTCCTCCGGCGAGCCGCGATGAGCTACCAGAGCCAAAGAGCAGTAAACACGGCAGTTCCCCGCTCTGTCAGTGCGGGCATAGGAGATCTACTGATCCCTGTCACTGGGATCAGTTAGATCTCTTATGCCCAAGGTAGCCCAGCCCCCCCACAGTTAGAACACGCCTAGGGAACACAGTCAACCCCTAGATCTCCCCCTCCAGGTTAACCCCTTCACTGCCAATGGCATTTATACAGTAATCAGTGCATTTTTATAGCACTGATCGCTGTATAAATGCCAATGGTCCAAAATGTCCGCTGCAATATCGCAGTACCGCTATAAATCGCAGATCGCATTACTTGTAAAAAAAAAAAAAAATCCAGAAATGAATTCTCATCATCCGTAAACGCGGCAACTTTTGCGCAAACCAATCAATAAACGGCGATTGCGATTTTTTTTTTTTTACCAAAAATATGAGGAAGAATATAAATCGGCCAAAACAGATCCAATAAAATATTTTTTTTTAGGAATTGTATTTTAGCAAAAAGTAAGAAAACCTGGTTTTTTTTTTGCAAAATTGACGCTCTTTTTTTGTTTATAACGGCGATCAGAAATGACGCAGAGGTGATCAAATACCACCAAAAGAAAGCTCTATTTGTGGGAAAAAAAGGACGCAAATTTCGTTCACACGGGCTAAATATCAGGCAGTATGGCTGGTTCAACAGAAGCCGGCTGACATTCGGCCCGTGTGTACGGAAGCCGGTTTGGCAGGCTACTGTCAAAAGGGGCATGACCGAAAAAAGTCTGCTGATCGGCACCCAATCAGTGCTCTTGGCCAACGGCTGAGCGTGCTGACCGGTGTGGTCTGGCTGGGGGGCCGTCCCCTTATCACAACACAATAGCTTAGAGGGGCAGATCGCTGTACCAACATTGGATAGTTGCATATTGTTGTATGCTGATGACATGCTTTTGTATCTGCAGGATTCGGGTCCTTCCCTGCCACCAGTTTTGCCCTGATTCAGGAATTTGGGGATTATTCTGGGTTTCGTATAAACTGGTCAAAATCATCTTTGTTCCCTATTGATGATGTTCCGAATGTGCCTACTACTTGCCCCATACAGCTGTCACAGTCTTTTACATACTTGGGGGTCCAAAATCAATTGCCTGTATCAAAATTCTTGGAAAATAATTGGTTACCGGTGGTGGCAGCGTTTCGGGAGAAGGTGCGATGACGGCAAGCTTTACTACTTACTCTCATGGGGCGCATACATTTATTCAAAATTATATTCCTCCCTAAATTCCTATATATAACTCCCCTATGTATGTGCCCAAAAAGGTCTTCCAGAATATAGATTCCATAGTACTTAATTTTCTGTGGGGATCCCATTCTCCCAGGTTGCCCTGGAGTATGGGGGGGATTGGCGATGCTGGATTTGAGGACTTATTTTTTCGCCTCTCAACTGATTTATCTCCATTGGAGATTTTTTCCCCAAATTCCAAATGCAACAATAGGGGCAGAGGCAGCGATGGTCACGTTGTGCGAAGCCCTGATTAATATGTTATATAGGGGTGAGGTCCCTGGGAGAGAGGTGGGAGCGTTTATGGGTTTACCTGGAAGGATTTTTCCTATATATTCTAGTAACCTAGATCAGTGGTTCTCAACCCTGTCCTCAAGTACCCCCAACAGGCCATGTTTGCAGGTTTTCCTTTATCTTGCACAGGTGCTTTATATCAGAGTCAATGGCTTGATATTTTGGACAGCTATTTTATCTAAGAGAAATTCACAAAACATGGCCTGTTGGGGGTACTTGAGGACAGGGTTGAGAACCACTGACCTAGATGACCTTCCCCTATCTCGTTCCCCAAATAATTCCTTATGATGTTACCCAGCTCTAGGGGAATTCTTTAAAATGAAAGGTGTCTCCCTTTGGGCTTGATACGGGATCAAGTATGTACACAAAGTATTTCATGAAGGGATGTTATGCACATTTGAACATCTCTGTGGGATATAAGGGGTACCTAGGACATGGAGCTTTAAGTATGCAGAGCAGCTCATGCTGCAGTGCCTCAGTTTCGGAAGGGAACCGTACAGCTACTTACCCAACTAGAGGCACTTTTACTGGACCCTGATCCCGCGAAGCTAGTCTCCAGATATTATGCGGCTTTGGGTCCTGGGGATTCACAACTGATTGAGAGAGCTAAAGCCAGTTGGATAGGTATTGCACCAGAGTAATCGGATGAGATGTGGAGTGGGGTGCTTGATACGTACCTGACTACAGTCATAATGTCTACGGATCAGATGATTCAGTTAAGATATTTACATCAGATATACTATATCCCTGCTCGCTTGTTCCGCATGCATAAGAGACTCTCTGGTGTGTCATAAATGCCAACTAAGTGAGGGTACCTTTCTTCACATTGTGTGGGAATGCTCCAAAGTAAGGCCCTTGTGGTCCAAGGTGATGGAGTTCATTGCTGATAAGTTTGGCCTCCCTAATGTATATAATCCTTTATTATGCTTACTGGGAGTTACTGAGGATGAGGAGATGGCTGCAGCTACAAAATGTTTTTTTAGACTCCATCTATTATGTGCACAAGTTTATTGCGAGGAGGTGGATGCATGCTGAAAACCTCACTTTAGTCGATTCCCGAGCACGTCGCGTACATTTACTGCTGCAGAGTGGCTCTGTAGCGCGAATCGCCATCTATAAACGGTGGCTCTCTCGTGCCCACCGCACTCTGCAGGAGTGTGGCCAGGGCTCGGGCGGACCTTCTCTCCGCTGGCGAGACACAATAGCCTAACAGAGAAGAAAAATGGGGAACTGCTGATGTAAACACGGCGGTTCCCTGCTCTATCAGACAGCATATGAGAGATCTACTGATCCCTGTCACTGGGATCAGTTAGATCTCTTATGCCCCTGGCAGCCCAGCCCCCTCACAGTTAGAACACGCCTAGGGAACACCGCTAACCTCTAGATCACCCCCTGCAGGTTAATCCCTTCACTGCCAATGACATTTACACAGTAATCAGTGGATATTTAAATTTCTGTTCGCTGTATAAATGTCATTGGTCCCAAAAAAGTGTCAAAAAATTCCGACATGTCCGCTGCAATATCACAGTCCCGATACAAATCACAGATCGCTGCCATTACTAGTAAAAAAAAAATTGTAAAAACGTCAGAAATTAATTCTCATGGTTTGTAAAAGCGGCAACTTTTGGGCAAACCAATCAATAAACGCAGATTGCGATTTTTTTACCAAAAATATGAGGAAGATTATAAATCGGCCAAAACCGATGAATACATTTGTTTTTTATTTTGTTTTTTTGGATTTGTATTTTAGCAAAAAGTAAGAAATATTGTTTTTTTTTTCTTTTTTTTGCAAAATTGTCGCTCTTTTTTGTTTATAGCGGCAATCAGAAATGACGCAGAGGGGATCAAATACCCCCAAAAGAAAGCTCTATCTGTGGGAAAAAAAGGACGCAAATTTTGTTAAAATGACGCAGTGCCGAATCGCAAAAAGTGCTCTGGTCCTAACGTGGGAAATCCTTCCGGGGCTGCAGTGGTTAAGCATGTGGTTGAAACTGGTTAATACAGATATCCCACTCTACCGAATGACATATGAGGCACGGGGAGCTTCCAAAAGGTTTAGGAAGGTTTGGTTCCGTTGGGTTGATTCTACTGACACATTAGAAGGGGAGATCGATATCTGAAAGACTAGGGGATAGGGGGAAGAGGGATGCTACTTTCTTGACTTGCGGAATGGAGGAGTACTTTCACACACATTATTGAGTCTGGGGTGGAGGTATTTTTTTGTTGGTATAATGTTAATGTTTTTTGTTTGGAATCACTGATAATGGGGTTTTAATCTGTACCGAGAAAAAAAAAAAGGTGGGGGGAGGGGTAAGTATTTACCAGCCTCTAAGGTATATTGCCTTTAAAAATGCTGCTTGTGGCATATGTAAATATTGTAATTTGTTCTTAACAGCCGATTCCTATTGCCTTTGTGATTTTATCTGTATTTTTACAGATGCTTTTTTGTACTGGAGAAGATACTGTTTGTAACCTCTGATGACTGGTAAATGAAAATCTTTTTCCAAAAAAAACCCCAAAAAACATTGGATAGTTAGTAAAGGATCTCCTCCAGAGCTCTTTGGGTTTTTTTTTTTTTTTGTAGAGGCAAGAGTATAGGGATCCAGATAGTATCACAGCAAGCCTCAGTAGGAAATAAAAGCTACATAGTGTGATACTGTATAACCAGATACGGTTTATTTATAAAATTATTGCACTTACATGCTAAAAACTAGTAACAGACACATGGAATTCCAGGTAAGTAAAAAAGGCGCAGTAGATGGGAGCAGGATCGTCTACCCGACGCGTTTCGTCTACTAAGACTTCCACAGGGATATACCCTATGTACACTATGTAGCTTTTATTTCCTACTGAGGCTTGCTGTGATACTATCTGGATCCCTATACTCTTGCCTCTACATCTGGAGCCTGGTCTCTTCAAGTGGTTGGACGACTGGCCCTTTATCGTCACTTCAATCTGTGGATGCCTGATGTTCTGGATGCCAGTGATTGAATTCGACCTGCATACCTGAAAACCAGCCTGGTCCCTTCAAGTCGTTGTGCGACAGGTCTTTCATCTCTACTCCATTCCGTGGATGCCCGACGACCTGGGAATCCGACCTACATGCCTGTATACCAGGTATTTCTGGTAAGAGTACCCTATTCATACATGGTGTTTTCATCTTGCACAAGTTGAAGATTTTTTCACGTTTTATTTACCTTTTAGTCGCTTCAGACTTTTTTTGTTTCACGTTCAAGAGACAAACTTCTCCACTGGAGGATTAATATTATTGAACTTCACCTTACCATATTACAGTGTGGTTACATCTATATTTTGCAGTATTCTTTTGCAGATTTCATGTCTGTGATTTATGTTTTTTTCTCAATTTACTCTCAGTGCCTCGACCAGGGGGCTTATTTTCACGTTTATGCTCATGCGCTGCACATTTTTTATATCCATCTGTAATCCAGTATTTTGTTAAGGCTGTTTGTGCTGGCTGCTCACTATTTCACTGATTAGCGCGGTATTTTCTCTTTTTTAATTTTGGGCTCTCAATCATAGTCAGTCAGCCAATCAGGGGAGAGAGGGGCGGGCCGGGGCTCCATGTCTGAATGGACACACGGAGCTCTGACTCGGTTCGGGTGCCCCCATAGAGCTGCTGGTTGAGGGGCACTCGATGGGAGGGAGGAGCCAGGAGCAGTAAAGAGGGACCTGAGAAGAGGAGGATCGGGGCTGCTCTGTGCAAAACCAACTGCACAGAGGAGGTAAGTATAACAAGTTTGTTATTTAAAAAACAAGACTTTACAATCACTTTAAGTCCTGTGTATTTTCAGTTGTTAGACAACACAAATACGGTATATGAGTATTATTGGCCAGGCAATTCATGTGAAGAGTCCAGATATAACAGATTTCAACTCTTTCTTGCCATATCCAGATCTTAAAAAAAAAAAAAGAACATACACACACTATGGCTAGTTTCTCTTTCGGTTTCAACAAATGTTAATTGTAAATTGGTAACACTGTAGAGCAGGCTCTATCTCTTTTTACTACAAAGAAACCCATGAAGTAATTTTCAGGTCTCGGGAACCCTTGTTAAAACCAATTCATTGATGGTTAGTGGGAAAAATGCCTCTTACATTGGTGATAAGTAGGAAGAACCCCCCCCCCTTACAGTGGCAGTCAGAATGCCCCCCTTACAGGCAGCTAAAAAGATCACTGGGTTCATGCAGCGGGCTCCACCATGGAGCACTGACTCTAGAACTACACAGGCACCATCAAATAGGTCAATTAGCAACAGCTCAAGGAACCCGTAGCAGCCTATGGAGGAAACTTAGGGTTCCATATAACCCTGGCTCAAAATGACTGCTGTGGTTCATGATGAAAATAGGTGATAGTTATTTTACATTATTGTGATGGTTATTGAGATTAAAGAGCATCAGCGTTCTTAATGTGTTACTAAATCCACAACAGTAAAATCAGTGTGTATATGCAGTAAAGCATGCTTGTCATACTCACTGTGGAAGGGGTTAATCCTCTGCATTGTGTAAAAAGGTTGTTTGATCCTCTCTTCTCTGATCCACCCCTTCTTCCACTGTCCCCAATCTGTTTGCTGATAGAACAGAGCCTTGGGGACAAGCTGCACATGCTCTGTTTGGTGTGTATTGCTAGAGAGTTATTTTTTTCTTGGGAGTGTGCATGTGATCCGCACAGGGCCAATCAGCACTGTCCAGACAGAGGGTCAGGGGTCCTGCAACCTCATAGGACAACCAAGGGAGAATGAAAACTCCACCTACAAGCGTTAACCAGACACTGATAGAAGTCACAAGACTGCTATATACTGCTGATGAGAAAAGGTATTTAGCAGTTTATATTTACTAAAATAACTGCATTTCCATGTTCTGTGTACAGTGGGAGACCAGATATAGTGACTGCAGGGTCCTGGGTTTAGTAACACTTCTAATTCTAAACCAGTGGCGGCTGGTGGTTTTTTTTTGGGGGGGCAAACATCCACCCCCCCTCCCCCGAGTGGCACCTCACCCCCGCTGTATGCTGGTCTGGGCGGGCAGCAGGTAGTGTGCAGTGGCTCCGTCTCCTCTCCTCTGTGGCGGTGTAGTGGCTTACAGTGTGCAGCTCCTCCTCTCCTCCTCCTAGGTGTCCAATAGGATTGCCTGTCCTTTCAGCCAATCGGGTGACAGGTGTCAAAACCCGCTTCCTGATTGGCAGTGTTACAACAGTGAATATTCATTCGCTGTGGTAACACACCTGGGTGGGCTGAGAGCACTCTCTGCGCCCCTAGCCCACCCTATTTTGAGGTCTATTAGAGCCTCTGGCTCTAATAGGTGCTTAAAAAAAATACACATGCGCCGTTGTAATTCAATCTGTTGAAGTTTTAGTGAAGAAACAAGGTAGTGGAGCGCTGGACTTGGTCATAGGATGGTATCCTAAATGAAAAGAGGAGTTTTTTCTACATACAGTCAGCTCTAAGCCTTAGGTGGTTGGAGTAATGTCTTCAAGGTAAAGAGAAGAGAGCACCACAAGCTTTTAACAATCCAGAAATATTTTATTATTAAATGGAAATGTTCTTCTTTAGATGCCAACATGTTTTGGGGTAACTATGAGATAAGTAAAGCCTGCTCCAATTGCAGGTTCAGATCAGCAGTTGGTAGTAGAGTGCAAGGGAAACCAAAGACTGCTATATGACCATAGTCTGTGTGTATATTTCAGGGAAAAGAATGAACCAGACCTAGAAATACTACACAGAGTTCTGCAGCTGGAAATAATTTAGGCAACATCATCACCCTAACTCTTGACATCCAATCCCAGTAACCAATCTAGACATAGCCCTTTCTGTGCCAAGCCCTGAAGTAGCAGCCCAGACCACGCATTTTTTTGTAGTGGCTGGATGGCAGAGAAATTCTATGGGCAATTTCTCACCTAGTAAAAATCTTGCAGCAGTCAGCTTATAAGGGATGAAGATGAAAGCTGCAAGTGGGTGGCGTCCTGCCATCCACTCACTGCCTCACGCTGCCACTGGGCGATGCGGCATAAAAGCAGCTGGACGTGACAGTTTGTTAAGAGATGGCAGCATGTAATAAAGTGCCAGACATAAATGTTTTCATTCTTCATGGAAAGTGGTGATTCATTTTTACAGCACGATGACCACAGAAAAGGGAGATTACCGGTGTCTGCCGTGATGACGCCAGATGGGCAGAGACCCACTTTTGCCAAAAAAATAAATGTCAATAAGTAAGCTGAAGTGATGATAGAGAGGAAACTGAGGGAAAGAAAAATGTAATAAAGAACAGAGAGAACTGAGGGAAAGACATAAAACAAAGATAACAGGAAAGAAAGGTGAGGAAACAACCTGAGAGGACACAGAAAATATTGGACTTCAGTGACAGGGAGACCCAAGAGGTAACCGAGACAGTAGAATGGAGAAGAAAACAGAACAGACAAAAAAACAGAGCGAGACAGCAATCGTGAGAAAAGATTCAAAAACAGGAAAGGGGGGACACCGAGACAAAGCAGAATAAAGAGAGAAAAAATTGGGGAGCAAAAATATTGCTTTATGCAATAAATTGTATCACTTCAACTTCAGCCTTGCTGCTTTAGGGTCCTTTCACACATGCGGAGCCCGTTTTGACGAGCTCCGCTGCTCAGCGGGGATCCATCCGTTGATCCCCGCTGAGCCGACGGATAACAGGACAGTCTCTGCACAGTGCAGAGACTGACCTGTCAGAGCTCCATTCTCATCTATGGAGAATCGGATGAGCACGGACCGTCTGTCCATGCTCATCCGATCCGCCAGGCGGATGGAAAATAGGGTTTCCATCCGTCTGTTTCTGGCGGATCGGAGCGGATCGGGTGTCAGCGGACATGCCATCGCTGACATCCGCCGCTCCATAGAGCACAATGGAGCGTCCGTTTGGGTCTGCCTTTAAAACTGACAGGCGGACCCAAACGGACCGTATGTGTGAAAGAGCCCCTTAGGGTCCTTTCACACACACGGACCGTTCATCAGTTCATCTGTTTTTCATCAGTATTTTTCATCCGTTTTTTCATCTGTGGTCATCAGTTTTTCATCAGTTTTTTTTTTACATTCACTACCAATGCAAAAACGGATGAAAAACTGACCGTTCGTCAGTTTACATCCGTTTTTCGTCCAATCCGTTTTTTTGACGGATGAAAAATAGGACTTTCATCCGTTCAAAAAAACGGATGCTGACGGAAGCGGATGAAAACGGATGCAAATGAATGATCATCAGTTGTCATCCGTTTTTCCATAGAGATGCATTGATGTCCGTTTTTTCATCCATCCACGAATGGATGAAAAACGGACAAACAGTCCGTATGTGTGAAAGGGGCCTTAGGGGTCAGATCACACCATGCCTGCACATGAATCGTACAGGAATGCACTTCATTTGCGATTTGCAGCGAGTGTAAATGCAAGCGACACCCCAAACACAGGTCACAAAAGCAGTACATTTTCCTGCACCAGATCGCATGGTATTTTTGTACCATGTGATCCAGTTGCAATAAGTTTTAAAAAGTAGTGCAGTGTACAGAAGCAGATCTGAACCGCACAGGAACGCAAAGCTCATTTCTGTGCAATTAATGTGCAGGTATGGTGTGAACCAGCCTTTGGTTTGCAGTCCAATGCATTTTTAATCTGCATCTAAAACACATGAACCTTGTTTTCCATGTATTCCAATGGCCCTAGTTCACACCAGTGCAGTCAACAAAAGTAGAACATGCTGCATTCTTTCTGTATGGAACACAACAAAACGCAATAAAAATGCACTGCAATGCGCATGTCCTGAATTGAGATGAAGAAAACAAAGGTGAAAACGAATCGGAATGCATCAAAAATGCACACGCTACAGTGGTTCACTTTCGTTTTGTCTGCGGTTTACCCTATATTTGGGCTTGTTCATGACCAAGAAGTTCCTTTATGTTCTGTCCACCTTATTGACTATATACATATTCAGGATATATTTGTTGCAGTGGCTGAAGCCCGCAGGTATTTTAAAAAATGTATCCTCTTCTGGTGGTATTTTAACAACGGCCATCTTATTCTCTAGGGTCTCTGCTTAAAAAGAATATATAATGTTTGGGGGTTCTAAGTCATTTTCTAGAACAAAATAATGGATTTTTATTTGTAAACAGCAAATGTCAGGAAAGATTTAGCCTTTAAATGGTTAAACCAAACATCTGCTATACAAGGGGAGTTCATTCAGAGTTCATTTCTTTGAAGTAATTACTTTGTATCTCTTTTAGCTTCTTTTATCAATGGTGAATTCAGAACTTGGCTCTCTGCCCAGACTTGGCAGTCTCTCGCTCCGACTTAGAAAAGACTTCAGGCGGCTTGCATTGACTTTTATTACAGTCAAGTCGCACTGAGTCGCCCCGCACGTCGGACTCCATTAACTGCACTGAAAATCGTGGTAATGCCCAATGGAGATCGCAGGGGGGGGGGGGTGTGTGTGGATCGAGATCACGATTTTTTCTGGGGTTAAAAGCGTCCCACTAGCGACCGAAAAGTGTCGAACAAAAACGCTGCTTAAACAGCGGTATTCGGTTTCACTGATCTGCAGCAGTGAAAAATCAGGTCTCCTGCCCTGCCAGACAGGACTGTAATGTGTGGTATAGCTGTGCAAATCTCAGGACTGAATAGACAAAATACAAACCCTCTGTGGTGGATAAATTAGCTCCCATATTTGCTCATGCACACTGCAGCTCAAAAAAGCTGCTTTTACACACCTTTGAGTTTTTTTTTTCTCTGCCTAAAAGCTTTTTTTTTTTTTGCCCTTTTCGAGCAGAAGCGTCTTTTTTGTTTTTATTCTAGATGAGCATAATGTGTTGCAAAATTAGTTCCAGTCGCCAAATTCATTGAGAGAGGGAGAAGAGAGATCACCGTGAGGAGCAGAGAGAAATTCTTATTTTTTACTGGAATACTCATGAATCTCCTTATTTTAATGGTTCAAGAAATAGTGCTACAGCTTATGTTGCGGAGGCTGCTATTTGTGAGAATGCATACAAAACACAGACCAATCCGTCGTCACTACTGGACACATCCTTTACTATTGAACCATATTTCTTCTGGATACTTTGCAAACATGTTGGGCTGAGAAATTACCGTATCCTAATTTGTTTTTTTCAATTTCACAAGGATGTCCATTGTGACCTTTGATGACCTTCTGGAATGTCTGGGAGCACCCACATGGACATCCAGATGAGGAGGAGTGTTTCAGCTGAAGAACGTCTTTTTTATTTTATTTTAATTATAGAATGATTTTTTTTTAGGTTTAAAAATTTTTATATATATATGATTTAATCCTACAAGTTGGTTTGGATATATATATATTAGAGCTGCACGATTCTGGCCAAAAAGAGAATCACAATTTTTTGGCTTAGAATAAAGATCTCAATTCTCGTGGCGTAACCTCTTATATATACAAAAAATTGGGCTAACAGCACTTAGTTTTTTTTTTTTTTTTTTTTTGAAAGTGTAATTTTTCCAAAAATTGTGTTTAAAAGACCGCTGTGCAAATACCATGTGACATAAAATATTGCAACAACCGCCATCTTATTCTCTAGGGTCTCTGCTAAAAAAATATATATAATGTTTGGGGGTTCTAAGTCATTTTCTAGCAGAAAATACTGGATTTTTATTTGTAAGCAGCAAATGTCAGAAAAGATTGTCTTTAAATGGTTAAACTAAACTTCTATGCAGGGGAGTTCAACTCTTTGAAGTAATTACATTGTATCTCTTCTAGCTTCTTTTATCAGCAGTGACCTCAGAACTTGGCTCTCTGCCCAGAGACTCAAGCCGCTGCTCTCCGACTTAGAAAAAGATTTCTGGGGAGACTTCAGGCAACTTGCATTGACTTTTATTACAGTCAAGGCACGCTGAGTCGCCCCACAAGTCAGACTCCAGTAACTGCACTGAAAATCACAGTAATGCCTCATGGAGATTGCGGGGGGGGGGGGGGG
>BLSH010289417.1:394046-407394 GCA_018402905.1 Glandirana rugosa
CAGGTTGTCCTCGGCCGGACAACCTGTTCATACGACCTTTTGGTCGTCGGTTGGCTGAGGGCTAGTCACAAGAGTCGGTTATCATCTGTCGCGACTAGCCTCACAAGACCGCCCCCCCTCGTGTTGTCGTGGGGGGGTGGGGGCACGCACTTACAGAAAAGTAATAAAACCTGAAACTAATTGAAAAACCAAAAGTAAAACCCAACACGATGTGGTCAAACACCAATAATTAGAACGTATCTCTCAGTGTTCACCTATGTGAGACTTCCCACAAACCGTCGTTAGCGATAGTCGGGTTAAATGCCGATGATTGTAAAACAGTTAATATAACCCAGAACACTCCGATCAGCGCTGTCTACTATTGGCTGAGAACACTGATCGGGAGTCGGTTGGCTGCTGGTTTTCCAGCATACTTGTCCAACAGGCCGGCTCCTGTTGGACAGACCGACGTACACACAGGCCGAATGTTGGGCGTTTTTTTCTTTTTAACCAGCCGATGTCTCCCGATATTCGGCCTTTGTGTACGGAACTTTAATGTACGTACCAGGAGAGATTACAGTATAAGGCTCTGTTCACATTGGGGCGATGAGGGAACCCTGCGACTCCAGTGCAGGTTCCCGCATCGCACCTGACTGGCAGGCAGTTCGTACTGCCATATGTGAACCGCTGGGAGTGTCAATACAAAGTTAATGACACCCCCAGAGCAGTTTGCATAGTGCAGTGCGAACTGTAAATTGGGACAGGAATCGGGTTGCATGGTTGTAAACACCCATGCAATCCAATTCTGGTGCAGACCAAAAAAAGGGTCCTGTGCAACTTTGGTCTGAATGCGATGCAAATTTAGCCATACAATTTGCATGGCTGAGTCTGCATCGCACAGGCATCAAAGAAGAAGGGAGGGAGGCGCACCTAAGTGTAGTATTAAAAGAACAATTTATTGCACACAATGGACACGCACTTACAGGATATCAATGTCATACACGCATGTGATGCAGAGTCATTCTCAGACCAGCTGCCATCAAGGAGAATGTTCTGAAAGTCCTCCTCCAAGGTGAATGGTAACACTGGGGGTCCAGTAGAAGGAGCTGTTGTGCTCCGAGCGCGTAGCCCTGACCATTTCCGGTCTCCCCTCGATTCCTCCACATCCATATCACTTCTGATCCCGGAGGCCGGTGCTCGGCCCATGGCCACTACATTGCAGTCCCCTGGCGGCTCCCTGCATCCAAGCCCCGGACCGCCAGTGTTACCATCCACCTTGGAGGACTTTCGGAACATTCTCCTTGATGATGACAGATGGCTCGAGGATGACTCGGCATCACATGCGTGTATGACATTGATATCCTGTAAGTGCATCTCCATTGTGTGAAATAAATTGTCCTTTTAATACTATACTTAGGTGCGCCTCCCTCCCTACTTCTTTTTTTCCCACAGAGTCCATGGACACACTCTGGGGACAGCTGCCACCTTACTTATCAGTGCTTCACTGATACGCTCCCTACACCAGCTGTTGATTATTGCATGGATTTTCTGTATCTAACCCTGAAGCACCCTTTTGTAAGTTCCAGTTCCCACAACAGCGTCATGAACCTGCTCTTCTTTTATCGCACAGGCATCGCATGTGGTTTGCACAGCAGTGTGGTGCAAATCACATGCGATGTCTGACATCGCACCAATGTAAACCCAGCCTAAGTGTGTGTTTGCACTACATTTAGGTGTATTGTGTATTTAGAGAGTTAAGTGCAGTGCTCTGCACACACATCAGAAATTATGCCCAGCTCTGTGTGATCACAGCAAAAAACATAATCTGGATTTAGCTTGGCTCTCGGCAGCAGGGTGCAGAAATGCAAAAATATTTAACAAAGCTGTGCAGAGCGCAATGGGTCAAATTAAGTAAACAGCAGCCAATGGACACCATTGTCATGTTAAGTATTAGCTGTCATGTTAAGTATTAGCTGTTAAGTGAAACTTGTAGTGAAAAACAATAGTAATGCTTGCTGGTGTCCTAACTGTGCTTGTTGCTGAGCTACAAAAATGCATTCATCGCATCACCTGAAACATGCTACATGCATTCGATTCCACTCATTCTAACTCACTAAATATCCTAAAACATCCCCAGTGGCCATACTAAATTGCCTTTTTACCCCCCTTTATTTCACCCTGTGATTAAGCCAGTAATACATCGGTCTAAGGCAGGCCATAGACTGTGCACATTTCTTTCCTGCAACCACGGGTGTCTGTATTCTGGATGAAGTAGTAAAGCAGACACCTTTAAGCCTAGTACACACGGGCCGAATGTTGGGCGGCATCCACCAGTTCAATAGAAGCCGGCCGACATTCTGTCCGTGTGTGCTGCAGTCGGTCCAACAGGAGCCGGCCGTCCGGCCAGCTTCTGTTGAATGGGCATGACCGAAAAAGATCTCCCGATCGGCGCCCTCAGCCAATGGCGTCCCCCTGTCAGAACACAATAGAACAGCAGGGGAGATTGCTGTACTAACATTGGATAGTTAGTACAGCAGCTCCTCCTGAGCTGTCAGGTTTTTTTTCTGAATGAAAAAAAACTGCTAGTGTGTACTAGGCTTTAGACAGCAGCATTGTCAGTCTGGGGGGAGGGGAGATTTAGACTAGCAGATTTCGATGGACTTCACTAAAGCTGGCCATAGTTGGAACTAAATTTGGCCTGTGCAATCAGACACATTTCAATCCATCTATGGGCAGGCTGGTTGTACTGATGTTGATCAATCAATCGACCTCAGTACGAGCAGTCTGTTTTTTTTGGGTGGGGGGAGGGGGATGAGTCAGCTTGGAAATTCCCGAGGTCACAGATACAACACATACCTGCATATACCTGGTGTTCTCAAGTATCCAAAACAAACACGTGACAGAAAACCATCAGCCTTTCATTTCTTTCTGTGAAGACATTATTTTGGCAGTCTTATACCTCTGACAAGCATTCAGGCAGTTTTATGAATCTTAGCTCCTGCATTTGCCCCTTCCTCAAGTGTCTTGTATAGGAACAGAATTAAAAAGTTCTGTTCCCACACTATAATAAAAGCTTCTCCCTCTCTGCTGGATCTGTACTCTCAATTATATATAGTGATTACATCAGCTTCTCATTTTAAACTTTTAACTTTTCCGTTAGAGAGATCTACTCCACCCAGAGCTGATATTGACAATGTGATATATGTAATTCATATTTAGGTTTTTACATTTTGTAATAAAGTATATTTTTAATCAATCCTGCCTGCGTTGTGCCCATAAAGTCCTGCCCTTTTTTTGAGGGGGATTTTTTTCCTTTCTCAATCCTTTTTGTCTATAAACAACTGACAATTTTGAAAAAACAAACAATATTTCTTACTTTCTGCTATAAAACACCTAATAAAAAAACGTAAAAAAAAAAAAATCTAATTTCTTCATCAATTTAGGCCAATATGTATTCTGCTACGTGTTTTTGGTAAAACAAATTAACCTATTAAGAGTATACTAATTGGTTTGCGCATAAGTGTCTATAAACTATGGGATATTTTTTATGGATTTTTTATTTATTTATTACTAGTAATAACAGTGATCGTCGACTTATAGCGGGACTGCGGCAGATAAATCGGACACTAAGTGACACCGGATAGACACAAACAGCTCCGACTTGGGAGCAAGCCCGCACGAGTGCCCCAATGGGAAATGGGGGAGAGCCAGAAGTGCCGGTGCGAACCCGAAAAGAGGAGGGTCGAGGCTGCTAATTATGACATGTTTTTTATTTTAATTTTAAAAAAAATGTTAGCATTTAATATCACTTTAAGCTCTCCTGCTCTCTCTATACATATATATATCTTTATACTTCTTTTACTCCCCATTAAGCATTTCTCAGTTCCTTTTTTATTTATTTTAATAGTATTATATTCTGATCTGCGCTTTTTAGCGGTGCTGCGATATTGTGGCAGACATGGCATTTATACAGCGATTAGTGCTATGAAAATGCACTGATTGCTGTGTAAATGCCATTTGCATTGAAGGAGTTAACCTGGAGTGGGTGCTTTAAGGGTTAACTGTGCTCCCTCAGTGTGTTCTAACTGTATGGGGGCTATGCTGGCAGGGGGCGGGGAGTGATCATGGCTTCCATATACAGGAAGCCTGTGATCACATCCCTTCCCCCTCTGTCAGAAGGGAGATCCGTGTTTACATACACGGACCTCCGTTCTCTCACTGCAGGGGAGCCATCACAGGTAGCCGGCGGAGATCGGGTCCGCCCTACCTGCTCCCTGGCCCCCCCCCCCCCCAGAACACAGTGAGCGTGCGAGCGTGCCTCCGGCTCACAATACTCGTTATCGTGGCCACCATCAGGTGACAGCATTTCGTGATAACGAATCACTTTGCCGCTGTAAAGCCATGTCTGGCGGCCAGCAAGTGGTTAATAGGAATAAAAGTGATCTTTTTTTTTTTTTATTAAAAGGACAGTGTAAAAATAAAAAGTAAAATAAATAAGAAAAATAAATAAATTTAAAGCGCATACGTAAGTCGCACCCGCATATGAAAATTATTTTCAAACCACACATTTGAGGTATCGCCGCGATCATTAGAGCGAGAGCAATAATTTTAGCACTGGACCTCCTCTGTATCTCAAAACTGCTAGCCTATAGAAAATTTTAACCATCGCCGATGGAGATTAACCACATGACCACTGGGCACTTAAACCCCCTTCCTAACCAGACCAATTTTCAGCTTTCGGTGTTCTCACATTTTGAATGACAATTACTCAATCATACTACACTGTACCCATATGAAATTTTTCTCCTTTTTTTCACAAAAATAGAGCTTTCTTTTGGTGGTATTTAATCACCATTGGGGTTTTTATTTTTTGCGCTATAAATGGAAAAAGACTGAACATTTTGTAAAAAAAATAGCATTTTTCTTTGTTTATGTTATAAAATTTTGCAAATTAGTAATTTTTCTTCATAAATTTTGGACAAAATTTATACTGCTACATATCTTTGGTAAAGATAACCCAAATAAATGTATATTATTTGGTTTTTGTGAAAGTTATAGAGTCTACAATCTATTCTGCCAATCACTGAAAATTGATCACACCTGATGAACGGCCCATCTCATTTCTTGAGACCCTAACAAGCCAAGAAAGTACAAATACCCCCAAATTACCCCTTTTTGGAAAGTAGACGGTCCAAAGTATTTAGGAAGAGGCATGGCAAATTTTTTGAAGTTGTCATTTTTTCCCACAATTCTTTGCAAAATTAAGATTTTTTTCTGTATTTTTTTCACAAAATTGTCATATTAACAGATTATTACTTACATCCAGCATACGCATACCACAAATTACACCCCAAAACACATTGTACTACTCCTCCTAAGCATGGCAATACCACATGCGTGAGACTTTTACACAGCCTGGCCACATACAGAGGCCCAACATGCAGGGAGCACCATCAGGTGTTCTAGGGACATAAATTATACATATCATTTCCTGACTACCTCTTGCACTTTTGAAGGTCCTGGAGCACCTGGACAATGGAAACGCCCAAAACATTACCCCATTCTGGAAAGTAAACACCCCAACGTATATTCTAGGAGGCATAGTGAGTCTTTTCAACATGTCATTTTTTCCACAAGTTTTTGGAATATGTGGAAACAAAATGAAAACGCTTTTTTTTTTTTTTATACAAAGTTGTCCATTTATACAATATTTCTAACACACAGCATGTACCTAGCAAAAATTACCCCCCAAAATATATTCTGCTACTCCTTCAGAGTATGGCGATACCACATGTGTGACACTTTTACACAGCCTGGCCACCTACAGAGCCCAACATGCAGGGAGCACCGTCAGGCGAAGGGGCATAAATTTCAAATTTAATTTGACTACCTATTACACTATTCTGAGGAACTGTAGTGGTACTGATAGGTGCTGTAGTGGCACGGATGGGCACTGTAGTAGCATGGATGTGTCACAGATGAGAACTGATGTGGTATGGATGAGCATGAATGAGGCATAAATGAGCACGAGTGGGGATGACTGAGTGTGGATGGATGGCTGAGCATGGATGGGGGTGGCGGATGCATGGGTCAGCATGGGTGAGCATGCATGGATGGGTGAGCACAGATGGAAGGCGGAGTACGGATGCATGGCTGAGCATGGATGCATGGGTGAGCACAGATGCATGGGTGAGCACGGGTGCATGGGCGAGCACAGGTGGATGGCGGAGCACGGATGCATTGCTGAGCATGGATGCATGGCTGAGCACAGATGGATGGCGGAGCACGGATGCATGGCTGAGCATGGATGCATGACTGAGCACGGATGCATGGGTGAGCACGGATGGATGGGTGAGCATCAATGGATGGGTGAGCATGGATGCATGGGTGAGCACGGATGGATGGCGGAGCATGGATGCATGGGTAAGCACGGATGAGTCTGGATGGGTGAGCGTGGCTGGATGGGTGAGCACGGATGCATGGGTGAGCATGGCTGGATGGGTGAACACGGATGCATGGGTGACAGATGAGGCTGGATGGGTGAGCATGGGTGAGGCTGGATGGATGGTGCAGACTGGCACATAGCAGTGCTGTGGGCACTTCAGATCCTGCCCACAGCTCCGCTGCTTCTGATCTCCCTCCCATCTCCTCTCACACTGCACTGCGCAGAGAGGGGAGAGCCAAGCCGGATATTCGCCGGCTTGTTTACATCTGATCGTTCCGTCATTTGACAGAGCGATCACGTGGTAAACGGCCGCATCTCTCCTCTAACGGAAAAGGAGGATACTGTTTTAAAATGAGAAGCTAATGTAATCACTATATATAATTTAGAGTACAGATCCAGCAGAGAGGGAGAAGCTTTTATTATAGTGTGGGAACAGAACTTTTTAATTCTGTTCCTATACAAGACACTTGAGGAAGGGGCAAACGCAGGAGCTAAGATTCATAAAACTGCCGGTATGCTTGTCAGAGGTATAAGACTGTCAAAAAAATGTCTTCACAGACAGGAATGTAAAGGAATGAATGGCTGAAGGTTTTCTGTCACGTGTTTGTCTTGCAATACTAGGTATATGCAGGTATGTGTTTTATCTGTGACCTCGGGAATTTACAAGCTGACTCATGTATAGCAAGCCATTATGCCATTTTCTTTAATTTAACGATCTGATGAAGGGAAACCCTTCGCTGCGCTATTGTAATAGAACAAAAAAACAAAAACAAAAAAACAGGCTGGTTGTACTCGATTGATCAACTTCAGTACAACCAGGCTGCCCATAGATGGAATGAAATTCGTCCGATTGAACAAGCCAAATTTAGATCAGTCTATTGGCAGCTTTAGTCAAGTCCATCGAAATCTGCTAGTCTAATTCTCCCCTCCCCCCAGACTGACAATGCTGCTGTCTAAAGCCTAGTACACACTAGCAGTTTTTTTTCGTTCAGAAAAAAAACCTGACAGCTCAGGAGGAGCTGCTGTACTAACTATCCAATGTTAGTACAGCAATCTCCCCTGCTGTTCTATTGTGTTCTGACAGGGGGACACCCTCCTGCCAGAACACTTCGGTCAGCGCTCTCAGCCATTGGCTGAGAGCGCTGATCGGGTGCCAATCGGGAGATCTTTTTCGGTCATGCCCCTTCAACAGAAGCTGGCCGAACGGCTGGCTTCTGTTGGACCGAATGCAGCACACACGGACAGAATGTCGGCCGGCTTCTATTGAACTGGTGGATGCCGCCCAACATTCGGCCCGTGTGTACTAGGCTTAAAGGTGTCTGCTTTAGTACTTCATGCAGAATACAGACACCCTAAAACCGGCCATTGATGGTTAGAATCTCGGTCAGTTCAGCAGGTGTATGGGCAGACTGAATATACTGAGTTGATCAATCAGTCAACTTGAGTACAACCAGCTTGCTGGATTTTACTTGCTATTATCGCTAGCAGCTGTTATAGCTGCTAGTAATAATCGTTGTCTTTTCCCAGTGGGAGACGGCTTCCCCCGCCTCCCGGGAGAAGACATTATCTCATCAGGAGGGATTCCCCAGTCAGCACCGTCTGTGTTGATGGAGGAATCGTGCAAATTTCTTTCGGAAAGAAATGTGCACAGTCTATGGCCTGCCTACAACAGATGTGTTACTGGCTGAATCACGGGGTGAAATAAAGGGGGGTAAAAAGGCCTAATAAATGCAGCCAATACCTCTAAGGATTGGAAAGCTGTGATATATTACATTTTTTGTTTTTGAGTTTAATATTGCTTTAAATGGGATCTTTAAAAATTAGACCCCATGTACAGTATCTCACAAAAGTGAGTACACCCTTCACATTTTTGTAAATATTTTATTCTGTCTTTTCATGTGACAACACTGAAGAAATGACACTTTGCTACAATGTAAAGTAGCAAGTGTACAGCTTGTGTAACAGTGTAAATTTGCTGTCCCCTCAAAATAACTCAACACATAGCCATTAATGTCTAAACCGCTGGCAACACAAGTGAGTACACCCCTAAATGAAAATGTCCAAATTGGGCCCAAAGTGTCAACATTTTGTGTGGCCACCATTATTTTCCAGCACTGCCTTAACCCTCTTGGGCATGGAGCTCACCAGAGCTTCATAGGTTGCCAATGGAGTTGTTAGGGAAAAGACTGTTTTTGCTGTTTTGGCGCTTGTGCGCGTGCGCATTCGCGCTCGCCGCGTGTGCGCCCCGGAGATGGTGCCAAACAGCCCCATTTAAGCTCACAGCGCCCAGCAGCCAGTGCTGTCCATTCTACAGCGTGTGAGTGTTCCTGAGCGACCCGATTTCCTGTTTATCTGTTCCTGTGGCCCGGCTTGACCTTGTTGATTTCTGCCTGCACCGACCCCCAGCTTGCACACAACAACTCTTCTGCCTGATCCTTGTGTACTTCCACTGCCAGCCCGTTAACGACCCTGCCCGCACCTGACGACCCTTCTGCCTGAACCCTCTGTACCGCATTGCCTGCCTGTTGCCGACCCGGCCTGTATGACCACCCGCTACCTGCACGAGCTTCATTGGACCATTCGTACCACCACCAGGGATCCTGTCCAGCCCTCGTGCCCCCCTGAGCTCCTGTGCTCCCTGTCTGCACTACCAGGGAGCCTCGAACCAGGGCCACAAGAGTGGTTGCTTCCTGCATAAGACAGACTCCCCCACCAGGCGCGTGACAGGAGTTCTCTTCCTCTCCTCCATGATGACATCACAGAGCTGGTCGATGTTAGAGACCTTACACTCCACCTTCCATTTGAGGATGCCCCACAGATGCTCAGTAGGGTTTAGGTCTGGGGAAATGCTTGGACAGTCCATCACCTTTACCCTCAGTTTCTTTAGCAAGGCAGTGGTCGTCTTGGAGTTGTGTTTGGGGTCATTATCATGTTGGAAAACTGCCCTGTGGCCCAGTCTCTGAAGGGAGGGGATCAGCTCTGCTTCAGTATGTCACAGTACATATAGGCATTTATAGTTCCCTCAATGATCTGTAGCTCCCCAGAGCCCACAGCACTCATGCAGCCCAGACCATGACACTCCCACCACCATACTTGACTGTAGGCAACACACACTTATCTTTGTACTCCTCACCTGGTTATCGCGACACACGCTTGACACCATCTGAACCAAATAAGTTTATCTTGGTCTCATCAGATATCAGGACATGGTTCCAGTAATCCATGTCCTTAGTCTGCTTGTCTTCAGCAAACTGTTTGCGGGCTTTCTTGTGCATCATCTTTAGAAGAGGCTTCCTTCTGGGATGACAGCCATGCAGACCAATTTGATGCAGTGTGCGGCGTATGGTCTGAGCACTGACAGGCTGACCCCCCACCCCTTCAACCTCTGCAGCAATGCTGGCAGCACTTATACATCTATTTCTCAAACACAACCTCTGGATATGATGTTGAGCATGTGCACTCAACTTCTTTGGTCGACCATGGCGAGTCCTGTTTTGAGTGGAACCTGTCCTGTTAAACCGCTGTATGGTCTTGGCCACTGTACTGTAGCTCAGTTTCAGGATCTTGGCAAACCTGTAGATATGTAGAGCAACAATTCTTTTTTTCAGATCCTCAGAGAGTTCTTTGCCATGAAGTGCCATGTTAAACTTCCAGTGACCAGTATGAGAGAGTGAGAGCGATAACACCAAATTTAACACACCTGCTCCCCATTCACACCTGAGACCTTGTAACACTAACGAGTCACATGACAACAGGGGAGGGAAAATGGCTATTTGGGCCCAATTTGGACATTTTCACTTAGGGGTGTACTCACTTTTGTTGCTAGCGGTTTAGACATTAATGGCTGTGTGTTGAGTTCTTTTGAGGGGACAGCAAATTTACACTGTTATACAAGCTGTACACTCAGTACTTTACATTGTAGCAAAGTGTCATTTCTGGATTTGCAGGGTTCCCTCATCGCACCAATGTGAACTGAGCCTTATATTGTGATCTCTTCTGGTACGTACGTTGAAGTTCGTACACAAAGGCTGAATGTTGGGAGACATCGGCTGGTTAAAAAGAAAAAAGCTTTCTGACATTTGGCCTGCGTGTACGTCGGGCTGTCCAACAGAAGCCGGCCATTTTGTCAATTATATTGTTTACTTCACTGTATTTAACATTTATACTCCTGTATTGCGCTGATTATATTTTGGTATCACAAAAAGGAAAAAAGCGTCCGACATTCGGCCCGTGTGTACGTTGGTCTGTCCAACAGAAGCCAGCCGTTTGGCCAGCTTCTGTTGGACAAGCATGCTGGAAAACCAGCAGCCAACCAGCTCCCGATCAGTGTTCTCAGCCAATGGCAGACAGTGCTGATCAAAGTGTTTTGGCGGGGGGGGGGGGAACTCAACAGTTCAGTGGGGGAGATTGCTGAAGAAGCTCAGTCGAGCGTAACGCGTACAAGTGTGAGGTGCCGCCATTCAGGAGGTCACTGAAGTCACTGGATATTAGGATGACACTATGAATCACCACTTATAGCTGCACAATGGTGGAATGTGGAATGTCTTTTCACTATTTTGGACTTCAATTAACTTTTTGTTTTTCATTTTGGGTTGCGCTACACCAGTTTTTGGTTATTAATTTTGCATAGACAGTCACAAGTGGATACACTCTGAAGGGTGTTTGGCAGCAATCACTATCAGCCCAATTGAGGGCTACTAACATTTTGTCAATTATATTGTTTACTTCACTGTATTCATTTAACGTTTTATATTACTGTATTGCGCTGATTATATTTTGGTATCGCAAAAAGGAAAAAAGCGTCCGACATTCGGCCTGTGCGCACGTCAGTCTGTCCAACAGAAGTGGGCCGTTTGGCCAGCTTCTGTTGGACAAGCATACTGGAAAACCAACAGCCAACTGACTCCCGATCAGTGTTCTCAGCCAATGGCAGACAGTGCTGATTGGAGTGTTCTGGCAGGGGGGAACACAACAGCTCAGCAGGGGAGATCGCTGCACTAACTTCGCATAGTTAGTACAGCGTCCAGAGGGTTTAACGAAAAGGAAAATCAATATGTACCAGGTTTAAATCTGGATAATATGCCAAGCTGCGTGGAGGGACTTGAGGTTTCTTCATAGCAGGTGGCCGACATCACACAGATGCATTGGTTTTGCACAGAACAGCCCCAATCCTCCTTTTCTCGGGTCCCCTCCTGGCACACCCCCCACTCTACCCCCCGCTGAATGCCCCCATAGCAAGCTGCTTGTTATGGGGACACTCGTGCATGCTTGCTCTCAAGCCCCACTAGTTATCTCCATTGACACACACAGTGTGGTTCAGCTCTGCCCCACTCCCTCCTCACTGTGAGTCAACAAGGAGGAGGAAGTGAGCCAAGAGAGCCTCTGCTCTTGTGCACATCACTGGATCAATTTTGAGCTTAGGCAGCTATTTTTAGAGGGACTGCATGCAGAACTGTCTAAACCATCAAAAACAATTAAAATCATACATCAACAATTGAAATATAACAATAATAATTTGTAATAACCAAATATAAGTGCAAAAATAGCTGTGCATATCAAAAAATGGAAAAACAAAGGGGCAGAGGGGTGCTAAGCAGCCACATGGTGTAGTATATCTTTATTCAGGGAAAATTATAAAAACAGTAGTAAATCTCTTAGATTGTAAGCTCTAACGAGCAGGGCCCTCTGATTCCTACTGTATTTAAGTGTATTGTATTTGTACTGTCTACCCTCAAGTTGTAAAGCGCTGCGTAAACTGTTGGCGCTATATAAATCCTGTATAATTATAATAATAGTAAATATACTTGCAAGGCACAGAGAGAGGTATGCATGTCACTGTGAGAGAGAGGGGGAGTCCTTGTAGTGGATGGACAAGCAAAACTGGCTCAGCAGCTGTAGAATGTTAGGCCCCATTCACACCTGAGCGATTTGTAGCTTGAAGCCTGAAGCTCAAAACGCTTGAGGGGAAAAAATAAATCATTCTCTATGGCAGGGATATGCAATTAGTGGACCTCCAGCTGTAACAGAACTACAGTGCCTTGCGAAAGTATTTGGCCCCCTTGAACTCTGCGACCTTTTGCCGCATTTCAGGCTTCAAACATAAAGATATAAAACTGTAATTTTTTGTGAAGAATCAACAACATGTGGGACACAATCATGAAGTGGAACGAAATTTATTGGATATTTCAAACTTTTTTAACAAATAAAAAACTGAAAAATTGGGCGTGCAAAATTATTCAGCCCCTTTCAGTGCAGCAAACTCTCTCCAGAAGTTCAGTGAGGATCTCTGAATGATCCAATGTTGACCTCAATGACTAATAATGATAAATAGAATCCACCTGTGTGTAATCAAGTCTCCGTATAAATGCACCTGCACTGTGATAGCCTCAGAGGTCCATTTAAAGCGCAGAGAGCATCATGAAGAACAAGGAACACACCAGGCAGGTCCGAGATACTGTTGTGGAGAAGTTTAAAGCTGGATTTGGATACAAAAAGATTTCCCAAGCTTTAAACATCCCAAGGAGCACTGTGCAAGCGATAATATTGAAATGGAAGGAGTATCAGACCACTGCAAATCTACCAAGACCTGGCCGTCCCTCTAAACTTTCAGCTCCTACAAGGAGAAGACTGATCAGAGATGCAGCCAAGAGGCCCATGATCACTCTGGATGAACTGCAGAGATCTACAGCTGAGGTGGGAGACTCTGTCCATAGGACAACAATCAGTCGTATACTGCACAAATCTGCCCTTTATGGAAGAGTGGCAAGAAGAAAGCCATTTCTTAAAGATATCCATAAAAAGTGTCGTTTAAAGTTTGCCACAAGCCACCTGAGAGACACACCAAACATGTGGAAGAAGGTGCTCTGGTCAGATGAAACCAAAATCAAACTTTTTGGCAACAATGCAAAACGTTATGTTTGGCGT
>BLSH010289417.1:450348-462427 GCA_018402905.1 Glandirana rugosa
ACACCCCTAGACTATAGTATGAGTGACGTCTCGATCTCGTGTCTCGACTCACATTATACTAACCTCCTTACACCGTGTGTGGGGAGAAGTGAGAAGCGAGTCTTAGTCTAATCCCATACTCTGTAGACGTCACACGACCACCCCCCCAACCAATTGATCCCTCCCTCAGTACGTCTCCTTGGTCTGACCCACTAAACTTATGTCCAATCACGTGTGATATCACCCTACACGAAACATGTAAAAAGTACAGACTGCAAATGTTGGTGAAATTGGTGAAGTCGGGGCCTTCCTAAAGGTCGAAATCCTGGCCTCGGGAAGCAGCGGTGATCAAATACCACCAAAAGAAAGCTCTATTTGTGGGAAAAAAAGGACGCAAATTTCGTTTGGGTACAACGTCGCACGACCGCGCAATTGTCGGTTAAAGCGACACAGCGCCGAATCGCAAAAGGGCTCCGGTCCTAAAGCTGGAAATCCTTCCGGGGCTGAAGTGGTTAAAGTGGTTGTAAACGTCAGACATGAAAAATGTACAAAGCACATCCCACTATAGTGTGCACTAACCTGTATTCAAATCACCCAGTCTGGTTCCTCTGCATGACTCCCTCCCTAGTTAACCAACCCCCCCACCAGCACACTGCAGATGTCTCATACCCTAATCTGATTCTGAGCGAAGAGTGAAGAGGGGTGTGTGCCACATTCCTCCAATCATATTACACTCAGCTCTGTGCTCTAGCTCTGCAGTGAGTATGATATCAGATCCCCACAACCTGCTTTCTGCAGCTGAGAAAAATTCTTTCATCCTTGTTTTGTAGATACCTGTATAGTACACATGGATTCAGACAAACAGGAACAATTAATGTCAGAGGATTGGTGTATCTGTGTATCACCTGATGCTAGTCGCTTTCTTGGGTATATGTGAGGGTTTACTACTTTTAAGGCTTCATGTACATTGGCAGCTCCTAAACTTGAGTTTAGGAGATTTTGGCATTTTTTTGTAAAAGCTCCTAAACTCAACTCCATAAACGCCTATTTCTCCATGTACACATAGGCTTTTAGCAGAGTTTAGGAGCTGCTGCATTTAGGGGAGGTTAAGCCTCCCCTCTCCTGAACACGGAAGAATCACGTTCAGGATAGAAACGTTTTGACCACCAGCCACAGGAAAGCACAAAACGCAGCCGTGGTCAGGGTAGGCTACTGTACATGTAGCCTTAGAGGGGAGATTCTTGCCACTATGTATAAATGTAAGGAACATTCTTCCTACTGACCTTCATGCTAATGTACCTTAAGCTGTAAATGTAGTAATTATTAACAGGTGTTGTCAGAGACCAGAAAGCTATTTCAAGGGTTACTCCGTGTTAAAAAGGTTGGGAATGGCTGTTCTATACTATCACAAATGAGAACATTCCGTTAAAATAAGGCTGGAGAAAGGTTTTCGCAAAGCAGGAAAGGTACACTTTTATTTTATATCGGTACAAATTGTTTCCTCTTACGCCAGGCCTTGCTATATACAACCCCGCCTTTGCTATCAATAGATTACTTTGTGCTCAAGTAATTAAAACACGTATTTGGGATTGAGCAAGAGCCCTAGCGTTGAAACAATATTTGCCAAAGATGTACAACGTAGATCAGGGTGATGTCTGTTCTGTGCAACAAATGACTGATGAACCTTAGGAAATAGGTAATAGGAAATACAATTACATTCCCATGAATCATCTCTATGTCTAAGTCAAGTGCATGGGACCTGTCACTTTTTATTTCATGCCATGAACATGCATAATTGAATGACTTCATAGCAACAAAGGGCATAATCCGTATCTGACAGGTAACACCAAACAAAAACTTGGGGACACAATGAAACAGTGTTCCATAAACACATGTGGACCAAGTACAGGTCAGGCGCTACCACTAGGCAGAGTAGGCAGCCGCCAGTGATCCTACCCCCCCCTGTCCACTGTCAGAGCCGACGTCAGCAGTCTCTGAGTGTCTCTCTCAGCACCGCCGTCACTTCCCCTATCCTGTGTATATACTGCCCAATCCTGTGTACATATTACCCTATCATGTGTATATATTACCGTAGCCTGTGTGTATACTGCCCTAGCCTGTGTGTATACTGTCCTATCCTGTGTATATTTTACTCTAGCTTGTCTATGTACTACCCTAGCCTTTCCATATACTAGCAGACCACGGCTGGAGTGAGGAAGCAAGCCACTATCTGTCTTCAGGCCAGGTTCAGAGGCGCAGGTGCGTGCCTGCGGACCACGGCTGAAGAAATAGGTTTAGAGGCGCTGCAAAAAATCACTGTGTATATGGGCAGGACATAGGGGGTGGAGTCAGGGGTGGAGCCAATGGGGACGGCAAAATTAGGTTTCGCCTAGGTTGTCAAAACTCCTTGTACCAGCCCTGACCAAGTAAACTGGACATTAACAACATACACGTGACAATGCCAGATGTTAACCAGTTCAGTCCAATTTTACTGCTACAGGGCGGCACCTGTGCAACGGATCACGCATATATATGTGATCTGACACTTCTGGGTAGGGGGCGCACGTGCTTACGTGCTGATTACACACAGTGGGAGCCAATCGGCGGGGAACCGCGGACTCAATGTCCGCCGGCACCCACCGATCGTGAGGAAAAGACACAGAACTGTGATCATAAACAAGGCAGATTTGCCATTCTGACAGGAGAGAAGGGAATAAATTCCATCTCTTCCCCTAATAAAAGCACCTCCCACAGTACAGTAAAACACTGGCTAGGCAGACAGTTAACCCTTTGATTGCCACTGATGTTATCCCCAGCAGCATAACGACTCTTGAACGTGATTCTAGGGCATTCCGACAACAGCCCATAAACGGCACTGCTAATAAACGACAATAAATGTCCATGTGTGCATGGACACATAGGATAACATAGAGAGGCGTTTATGGGCTGTTAAAAAAAAACAAAAACGCCCAAATGCCCAAAAATGACTGTTTAGCAACTACAGTGTGCATGGAGCCTAAGGCCGACATTAGGAGCACAAGTCGCATTACGTCACAAAAACAATGATTCCCTATGAGAGCCGTCTTAACTGGTCCGACTTGTGTTTTTTCAAAGTCGCACCGACTTTGAAAAAGGTTCCTGTACTACGCTTGTCCGACTTTGATCCTACTTCAGCCCATTGAAAAGCATTGAAGTCGCATCAAAGTCGGATCATTGTCTTAACTGATCTGACTTTGGGATGCGACTTGTGCTCTGAGGATCTTGAAGGGGGACTCCATGTCAAATAAAAAAAGAAAAAAAAAGGCATGGGGTCCCCCTCCAGGAGCATACCAGGCCTGCTGATAAAACGGCGTAGGGTCACCCCCAGGATCCATACCCCTATCCAAGCACGCGGCCTGGCAAGCCGGGAAAGGGGGTGGGGACAAGCAAACGCCCCCCTCCTGGACCATACCAGGCCGCATGCCCTCAACATGGGGAGTATGGGTGTTTTGGGGCACGGGAGGCTCTGCGCCCCCCACCCCAAATCACCTTGTCCCCATGTTGATGAGGACAAGGACCTCTTCCCGACAACCCTTGCCGGTGGTTGTCGGGGTCTGCGGGTGGGGGGCTTATCGGAATCTAGAAGCCCCCTTTAACCCCTTCCTTACCGGGCACTTAAACCCCCCTCCTGCCCAGACCAATTTTTGGCTTTCAGCGCTGTCGCATTTTGAATGACAATTGCGCGGTCGTGCGACGTTGTACCCAAATAAAATTTGCGTCCTTTTTTTCCCACAAATAGAGCTTTCTTTTGGTGGTATTTGATCACCTCTGCGTCATTTCTGATCGCCGCTATAAACAAAAAATGAGCGACAATTTTGCAAAAAAGAACAATATTTTTGACTTTTTGCTAAAGTACAAATCCATTAAAAAAAAATATTCATCAGTTTTGGCAGATATATATTCTTCTACATATTTTTGGTAAAAAAAAAAATCGCAATCGGCGTATATTGATTGGTTTGCGCAAAAGTTATCGCGTCTACAAACTGGGAATTGATTTATGGCGTTTTTATTATTATTTTTTTTTTACTAGTAATGGCGGCAATCTGCGATTTTTAGCGGGACTGCGATATTGCTGCAGAAATGTCGGACATTTTTTGCACATTTTTGGGACCAATGACATTTATACAGCGATCAGAAATTTAAATATCCACTGATTACTGTGTAAATGTCATTGGCAGTGAAGGGGTTAACCAGCAGGGGGCAGTGAAGGGGTTAACAAATGTTCCCTGGGTGTGTTCTAACTGTGGGGGGGGGCAGGGCTGGTCGGGACATAACAGATCTAACTGATCCCAGTGACAGGGATCAGTAGATCTGCTATGTCCCCTGTCACAGAACGGAGAACCGGCGTGTTTACAACGGCGGTTCCCCGTTCTGAGGCTCCTAAAAGAGATCGTCGGGTCTCGGGCAGACATCGAGTCCGCCCGACCCACGGGCACGCTCGCGCAGCGTGCGGCGCGCGCGCCGCCGCTGCCGCCAGGGGGCGCGCCAGGAGCGTGCACAGCGGACGACGTCCGTGGATGTCGTCCGGGCATTTCAGATCCGCGCTGGAGCCGTACTTCGGCAATAGCGCGGATCTGAAGTGGTTAAAAAGGGCGCCTCCAGATCCTGGCCCCCTCCCTATGTGAATGAGTATGGAGTACGTTTTACCCCTACCCATTCACCTGAAAAAAAAAGTGTAAAAAAAAAAACCCATACTACACAGGTTTTTAAAATACCTTATTAAATCAGCCCCGGCGTCTTCTCCCTCTCCAGCTCTTCTCCCTCTCCAGCGTCTTCTTTTTTCTGCTCTTTTGCAGGGTCTTCTATCTTCTGCTCTTTTGTCTGTCTTTTCCGCCCTCCCCGCCCCATGCCAATTTAAGTCAACACAGAGCGCGGCTAGTCCATTAGTCTGGAAGATCGTGTCGTGTCAACATGGGAAGAAGAAGAGAGGGAAAACAGAGGGAAGAGGACAGCGGAGAAGACCGGCAAAAGAGCAGAAGATAGAAGACCCCTCAGAAGAAAGAAGACCCCGCGAAAGAGCAGAAGAAAGAAGACGCTGGAGAGGGAGAAGATCCGGAGAGGGAGATGACACCGGAGCTGATTTGATAAAATATTTTAAAAACCTGTGTAGTGTGTTTTTTGACACTTATTTCAGGTGAATGGGTAGGGGTACAATGTACCCCATACTCATTCACATAGAGTGAGGGGCCAGTATCAGGGGGCCCCTTGTTAAAGGGGGCTTCCAGATTCCGATAAGCCCCCTGCCCACAGACCACGACAACCACCTCCATCAAGACCGCTGAGTCCATTGAAATTAATAAGCGAGTGTGATCTCTATTAATGGAGATCCAATAGTTCTGGTAAGAGGTGTTTATGGTGAAGGGATTTACATGGGCACCTTGATCTTTTGATCGCTTCTTTGAACATTGATATTTTATCACAGTTTTTTATATTGCAAGTTTTCACCATCACGCGGGTGTTAATATTTAACTCTTTTATTAAGAGTTTTCTTTGGACTTATTTATGGACACTTTTTTGATTTATTAATGTTTTTTTTTCACAGAATAGTTTTATTTATTTTCAGATGATATGTTATCATGGGAGTTTAAATGTGTTTTTAGAAACTAGGGTGCGTCCTTGATTATCAATATCACTTGTTGTAGCAAAGTGTGACGTTTGTTATTTTTAAAACAAAAAATAATCTGCCTTTGTCCTTTTTTTCCCCACAAATATAGCTTTCTTTTGGTGGTATTTGATCACCTCTGCAGTTTTCATTTTTTGCGCTATATACAAAAAAAGACTGACAATTTAGAAAAAAAACACTTTAACACTGAGCTATAGCTCCTACAGTGAACCTTAAATAAAAAAAAATTAAGATTTGCGGTCTCATAGGAAATATCTAGAAATGTTAACTGTGCCTAAGCAATACTTCTGTTCTATAACCTCTCAGCTGTATATTTTCAGTTTGAGATCATCTAAGGCTGGCCATACATTATACAATTTTCTTATTCAATTTCCTTTAGATTCACCTTCAACTATATAGTGCAAGGACCTGCCTGGTTGCATACAAACTGAAAGTGTTTAGGTCTGACCTCATATTATATGGTTTTGGTAAAGCTAAAGGAAAGTCATACAAGACAATTGTATAATGTATGGCAAGCATTAGGTACTTTGGTCTCTGACTGCTAGTCTTAGGAGATTTGGAGTGTGATTTGGTGATGTCACCACTGTGCTGCTTATTGCTTCTCCTTGCTGGAGAGGAAGACCTATCATTATCTCAACAGCCATCAGATCACCAGTGTTCCATTTAGGCTTCATGCACACAGGACGTTAAAAAAACGTCCTAAAAACATCAGCAGCTTATCAGTGATTTTTTTTCAGCTTTTACCAGCATTATATTCCCGGCGTTTTTTCGTGTTTTTAAAGGGCCAGAAAAAAAATCAATTAGTCTCCTCTATGGAGAAGGTTCACATCTCCACTCCAAATTACATGAAGCCAAACACCTGACGCTCAAACAAAGGTCTGGAGCTTTTTATGCCGATCGAATCGGGCAGATTTGGGCGTTTTTGGCGCGTTAGTATTCCCATAGAAATGAAATGAAACACACCATTTGCGCATTTCTGCGCGATTATCTGCTCAAATGAAAAAAAAAAAAGGAAAAGATGAAATAGTAATAATATATGAATAAGTAAATGTAAAATACACAAATAACTAAAAATCATCATAAATAAGTCAAATAAATGAATATGTAATAATACATTAATAAATAATAATTAACCTCTAACCTTAAAAAATATTAAATACATTATTATTATGAATAATAATAATAATAATAAAATAACAATAAACACCCAAACTCAAACAAAAAAAATACATTATTATTAATAATATTTTTTTGTGTTAGGGTTAGTGTGTTTAGTTATGTATTATTATTTTATTTTTTAAGGGGTAAGGGTTAAAGTTAAGGGTTAATTATGTATTTATTGTTACTTAGTATTCATTTATTGAATTTATTTCTTTTTTATTTATTTTACATTTATTACTATTCATATAATAATAAATAAAATGAAAAATAAATAAAATAGTAATAAATAACCCTAACTCCAACTCCTAATCCTAACCTAAAAGGAACTCGAACCCCTTACCTTAATGAAAAAATATTATAATAAATGAATAATAATAAAATGAAGAAATAAAAGCTAATGGAGAAGTTAAAAAAGCTGAAATACCAAGCAACAAATGATGCAACAGATAATAGTTTTTTCTATTGGCTAATAAAAAAATGTGATTAAAAAAGTTGCGCTAATACCCAAAGTATTAGATATTGACAACACACACCTGAGTGAAATTATGTGCAAAAAAAAGAAAAATGAAATTTAAATCAGAAATCCCAAATGAATTAAAATCAAAAAAGCGATGAATGATACATTATGTGTGCATATCAAATTAATGAATTATTGTGCATATCAAGTATAACAAATAAATAATTAGTGCAAATCAATATAACATGGAGTGCCACATACAACCAGAAAGTTAACAAATTGCAGCTATGGGTGTCCAAAATATGTCCTGGAAAGGCTCTTAAGCACAGAGTCCATATACCACAGTTGATAGGCAAGCCGCAAAATGGTAACGGTTCACACCAAGGGAGTGTTGTTTGTATCCTCACTTGCTATCCACCACCGCTAGGGATGACCACCTCCAGTAATAAGGGAGTAAGACTAAACTCTTACCGGATAATGTGACCTCCTATCTCTAGTGAGGTCATAAAACGCCTGCAGATATAGCCCTCTGTGGGGTAAAATCACCGCCGGTATAACCACTCCGATCGCTGCCAGACCAGGTCACACAGTGTCTTAAATCAGCTGGATAGATTACCCTGAAGGGCGCAAGCTCATCATCCGCAGACCATATGAAAATACATAGGAAACCACATAGCGTAAAACCGTAGGAGACTTTATTAAAAAAAATAGATTTACAAGGTGCTCACAAACATCGCTAGAAATATCGCATATCCGGAAAAAACTAGAACAGCCGGCAAATCGGATCAGTTCAAACGAAGCCCGTCCAGCGGGATCACATGGGGGCGTGGTGATGTCAGTACGTTGAGCTCCGCCCTACATGTTTCATCACGAGATGACGTCTTCCAGGGGCACGTGCCCCTGGATCCGGTCCGCCAGACGGATGGAAAATAGGGTTTCCATCTGTCTGTATTTAGCGGATCGGATGCCAGCGGACATGTCACCACTGACATCCGTCGCTCCATAGAGGACAATGGAGCGTCCGTTCAGGTCCGCCTGAAAAACTGACAGGTGGACCTGAAACGTCCGCTGGTGTGAAAGGACCCTTACAAAGCAAACCGCGTTTCATAAGCAAACAAATATTTTGCTTTTTGATAAACATAAGTGCAACTTTAAGATCTAAAAAAAATGTAAACCCTATTGGCTGTAATGCCATTGCACATATTACCTGAATATATTACCAGCATTAAATATTAAGAAGAAAAAAAATAATAAAAGCCTTTTTATTATTTTTTTTCTTTTAGCAGCTTAGTAGATAGATGCCCCCTACCTATTCTTTAGTCATATTTTAGTCATGTGAATTGTTTTAGTCGACTAAAATAGTGTTTATTTTTTTGATGAAAATATTTTCGAGAGAAGTGAGAAGAAGAGATGAGAATTAATTTCTGGCGTCTTTACAATTTTTTTTTTTTTACTAGTAATGGTGGTGATCTGCGATATTGGGGCGGACATGTCGGACATTTTTGACACTTTTTTGGGACCAATGACATTTATACAGCGATCGGAAATTTAATTATCAACTGACTACTGTCTAAATGTCATTGGCAGTGAAGGGGTTAACCTGCAGGCGGCAATCTAGGGGTTAACTGTGTTCCTTGGCGTGTTCTAACTGTGAGAGGGCTGGGTGGCCAGGGGCATAAGAGATCTAACTGATCCCAGTGACAGGTATCAGTAGATCTCTTAAATGCCGCCTGACAGAGCGAGGTGGTGCAGTTCTTTGTTCTTCCTCTCTGCTAGGCAATCGCAGCTCACTGGCTGAGATCGAGTCCGCCCGAGCTGCAGCCACACTCCTGCAGAGTGTGGCGGGCACGAGAGTGTGCGCCACCGCTGGCACGCTCCTACTAGCTAGCTGCGCACGAGCGAGCCACCGTTTATAGACGGCGATTCGCGGGACGCTGCCATATTGCAGCAGTAAATGTATGCAACTTGGTCAGCAAGCGGTTAAAGGAGTTGTAAAGTCTCAAGTTTTTTCACCTTAACGCATTCTGTGCTGCAGCTGCCCCCCAGAGCCCCCCTTTTTCTTACCTGAACCCGATCATTCCAGAGACGAGAAAAAGCCCAGCAGCTCCAGTCAGTGTCCCGGTCCTCATTGGATAAATTGATAGCAGCAGAAGCCATTGGCTTCCGCTGCTGTCAATCAAATCCACTGACACGGGAGCCGGCGGAGCGGGGCCGAGTCCTGCTGACTGTGTCAATGGATGCAGCAGGACTAGGGAGCGTGCCCGCATGGGTGCCCCATAGAATGTGGCTCTCCGTGGAGGCACTCAATGAAGAAGAGGAGCCTGGAGCGCCACTAGGGGACCCCAGAAAAGGAGGATCAGGGCAACTCTGTGCAAAGCCCTTGCACAGAGCAGGTAAGTATGACATTTGTTATTTAAAAAAAAACAAAAAAAAACTTTAGTGCCCATTCACACAGGGGCAACTTGCGCCGCCTCAAGTCGCTTGACAAGTAAAATCCCATTGAAGTGAATGGGAGAGGTCTTATTGTACATTACTGAAGTCGCTCCAACTTCATAAAAGGTTCCTGTACTACTTGGAGGCGACTTCTATCCGACTTGTGCTCATAGAATTCAATGGAAGTCGCCTCCAAGTCGGATCCCCCATCTAAATGCAAGCGACTTTGTAGTGAAAAGAATAGAATTTATTTGGGGCAGCCCCCTCCCTTCTCTGATTGGCCACAGGCAAAGTGGCCTGGCATAAGTTGTGGTGTAAGTGGTCTGAAGTTGCTTGAAGTCGCGCTGAAATTGCCTAGCAAAGTCGCGCTGAAGTCAGGTCGCCCCTGTGTGAATGAAGCCTTACAATCACTTTAACACTGCAGGTCACTACTCAAGAGGGCAGCTCTAACATCAGGAAGCAAAGTACTGCCTCTACCAACATGGCCACCTCCACACAGACAAAGTAACTAGTCATTTGTTCTCTGCTTTTTTCTTGCACAGCTTCCACACAAGTCTTCTTAACCGGTCCCCGACCGACTCACGTACATTTACTGCTGCAAGTTGGCAGCATAGCGCAGATCGCTGTCTATAAATGGCGATACACACGCGCGCAGCTAGGGGCCGAGCACAAGCCGCCGGCAGCACGCTCTCCTGCTCGTCGCACGCTCCCTGAGTGGGGCAGCGGGTCAGGTGGACTCAATGTCCCTTGGCGACCTGTGATCGCCTGGTGCAGCAGAAAAGCGGGGAACCGCCGTGTTTACACCGCTATGTCAGGCGGCGTGACAGTGATCTACTGATCCCTGTCACTGGGATCAGTGAGATCTGTCATGTCCCTGCCAGTCCAGCCCCTACACAGTTAGAAGACAGTGAAGGAACACACTTAACCCCTTGATCGCCCCTCCAGGTTAACCCCTTTCCTGCCAGTGACATTTATACAGTAATCCGTTTTTTTTTTTTAGCTCTGATCGCTGTCTAAATGTCAACGGTCCCAAAAAATTATCAAAAATGTTCAATCTGTCTGCCACAATATCCCAGTCCCGATAAAAATTGCAGATCGCTGCCATTACCAGTAAAAAAGAAGTAAAACCTCCATAAATTAATTCTTTTTTTTTGGACATTTATTATAGCAAAATTTAAAAATATATATATATTTTTTCAAAATTGTCGCTCTTTTTTTGTTTATAGCGAAGTGATCAGAAATGACGCAGAGGTGATCAAATACCACCAAAAGAAAGCTCTATTTGTGTGGAAAAAAGGACGGCAATTTCGTTTGGGTACAAAGTCACACGACTGCGCAATTGTCAAAGCGACGCAATGCCGAATCGCAAAAAGTAAATCCTTCCGGGGCTGAAGTGGTTAAAGTCATATGACATTAGTAACTGGAAGAATCTAACAAGTGCTATCTGGTGAATTCACTAGACACAAATGTTTTTTGAATACTAAAGCTCATTGAATTTAAATAATTGCAAAATCTTCTATTGGAAGAGCTGCAAATGGCAGGGAAAAAAAAGCATCTTGTCCTGAATTATTGGCGCTCAAAGCATTGATATGGATTTAACTGTTATCACTTGATAAAGTTGATGAAGTTATGAAATCAGCACAACTGGTATACAATGAGCAATTTTATAATAAAATATACAAGTTGTGCAAAATGCAGGCTTTTTGGTATTTTAGTTAGTACCCTGGTATTTGATAGTACAGTTTGGAATTTGAATATAATTTTACTAATACAACGGATTGATTCATTAAAGGAGTAGAGGCTGTTCACTTTTAAAAGCAAATATGCCATAAGCCTAGTAAATAAGGTGACGCTCTGTTCACTTCATTTAACTAATCATTTTCTAGCATAAATCCCTTCTTTTTTTTTTAGTTTTCCTCTAGGTATTCAAAAATACACATATTGGGTTTTCTAAATAAGGTGTTAAATGCATTTTGTAAATGTAGAAGCTCCGCATTCCAGGATATATGTTACTTTTCTTTAGATTGGAGAGGTTCTTCAAGGCACTTGAGAACACACTTACTGACAGTTGTAATTTCCCAGTCTCGGGTTACAGGCAGGCTACCTGCTGCATATAAAAAGCACCAAACATGTTTTTCCCGCGACAACTGTATATTATTCTCTAAAGCGGGGTATACATGCATTTTTTAATTTTTTTTTTCATTCAATCAGAAAAAAAACAAAAAACACCCCCAAAAACTGACAGATCCCCACATTCATACAAGCAATGTGGATGCAGGGACCTCTTCTGCTGACCTTACACATTTTCTGAAAAAGGTTTTTCAGCTTCAAGCACTCTCTGCATGAAGGTAAAAAACTTCTGGATGCAGCCCCCCCCCCCCCCCCCC